>JAMPIV010000114.1:0-45580 GCA_024509875.1 Oreohelix idahoensis
GGGGGGGGTAAAGGAAATTGATGGAATTTGGGTAGGGGGGGGGGTTTGGGGGGTTTGTTGGGGATGGGGGGTTTTGGAGAAGGAGTGATTTGAAGGGGGGTGTTATGAAAAGTGGAGGTTTGGGGGGGGAGAGGGATAGGGGGGATTGAGGTAAGTGTGGGTTATATGGATAAATTAGGGGAGGTTGAATATTAGTGGAATTGGGGTGGGGGGGGTTATGGGTGTAATTGGGTGAAAAGTAGATGATTAGAGGAAGTAATTGGGTATGGGTGTAGTGATGGGAGGATGGGGGGTGGTTGAGGGAGTGTGGGGGGGGGGGTTGGGGTGTGGGGGGTGGGGGTGAATAGAGGGTTATTTTTAGTAGGGGGGGTGGTGAGGTTGGGTGTGGATTAAGGGGATGGGAGAAGGGTTTATAATTGGATTTGGAATGGTATGAATTAGGGTAGTTAATGTATTGGAGGTTGTAAAGCTGGAATGGGTGGAATGTGATTAATTTGGTGTTTTGATATTTATGTAAATGGGAAAGGGGGGTAAAAAAGGAAGGGTTTTTGGGGGGGGGTTTATGGGGGGATATGTTTTTATTAGTAGGGATAGGTTTTGATTTTGGGATGTGATTGGGGGGGAATGTGGTTATAGGGATTTAGTTTTTGGAAAGGGAATAAATGCGGGGGGGGTTGGTGTGGGTAATAAGGATGTGGATTGAGGGGGGGTTGTATATATTAAAAACTTTATCAGGGAATGAATGGTGTTAAAAAAAAATTTTTGATATGACCTAATAATTGGAAAGGGGCGCTGTAACTTTTATTTTAGCAGATATTATATACATAGAATATTATATATTAGTGAGCTGATGATTCTTTTTTATGAACTGCATCAGACGTAAAGTATTAGAACCATTTGGCTCCTATAAAACTTGTAGCGGCATACAAAGACAATTCCCTTCTTAAAAAAGAAACTGGCTATAGCTTCACATTGCGGGTTGAATGATTGCTGTAATTTACCACATTATTAAAACCCTTTGTGAAGGCTTACTCTGACTTATCGCATATCCTGAGCACAAATATTTATCATCATCATCAGCTGCCATCTCCAACGTCTTCTGTCTCTTGTCTTGGTGGTGCACTCTGATAGGCTCTTCCCTGTCCATCTCTTGATGTTATCTTCCCACTTATAGCGCTGTTTTCCCCTTGCACGTTTGCCTTCACCTCTCCCGTCTATTATGGTCTTCTGCAAGGTGTTATGCCTTTTTATGTGGCCAAAGTACTTTAGCTGCCGAACTTTGATCTCCCTCATTAGTTCTCTTTTCATACCTAGATTTTCTAGGACCTCCTTATTTGTTTTCTTCTCTTTCCATTAGATACGCCCCATTCTTCTATATATCCACATTTCAAGAGCCTCAATTTTTTCTTCCAAATGCTTATACATCGTCTATGTTGCTGCCCAATACAGAAATGCAGAATATATATAACACTTTATGATTCTCAGTTTTAATTTGTGAGATAACTGTTTTGATGTCAGTATATGTTTCATGTTGTTGAATGTAGCCTTGGCCCTTCCTATTCTCTTCTTGATTTCTGTTTCACATCTGCCATCTTCTGTTATTATATGACCAAGATATACGTAGCTCTTGACTTGTTCCAGAGTTTTCCAATTTACGTTTATCTTTAATGTGGGTTTATTGTTTGTTTATACAAATATTTATACAACGTATTAATTACTAAACTTGCTTACCAAGACTGTCAGAATTTCCCACTCTAGCAAAAATAAGCAGGCAAGCTGGTGTTAAGCCTGCTACCGTCTCTCGGCAGAAATTTTTAGGACTGAAGCAATGAGACACAACCGTAGTCTGCATATGCAGAGAGATTTGGGGTTGCAGGTGTTCGAGGCGGGCTCTAACATCGGCAAAGAGAATGCCAAAATAACATAAAATTTACCCAGAGAATTCGCTAGGAGACATGCTACGAAAGAATTAGGCGTAACAGGGAAGAGAGCATTACGCACGAGGGTCCCAGACTTTCCTGGCCATCAAAGCACAGGGAACTCTTTTTGCCTGTCAACTCACAGCACAGGTGTCCCGGCATGTCCTCCCTCGCCACTCTGCTACATAACATGACAAAACTATCCAGGAACAGTTTTCTCGTTTTTTATGCAAAATAAAGAAATACACCGCCATTGTACGGCATAAGAATTCTGTCCACTGTTCACGTGGAAGGCAAGAACTTTCCCTGGTGTTAAAGACTCGCAGCCTTTTTGTCGCTAAATCTCAAACTGAGTGTTGGGCTTCTGATTCGTGGTCAAAAGAGCTCTAAAGAAGGATGCTGCAGTCCTCAATGATCTGTCACGGAAACGTCCCTTATCTCCTACAACATTAAAGAAATAGGGGAGTAAACCTATCAGATTCAAGAATGACAAGTCAATTATCCTGCTTATATCTACAGAAACAAAAAGAAGCGAAATTGGTGTGTTAAAAATTATAAACAAATTAGGAGGGATGGTAGTACAGTCTTAGTGCTCAGAATTTATAACCAATTTTGTCACAGTAATGCACCCATGAGGTGACAGCCCTCAGCTGTTTATTTTCCTGGTGCACCTTTTGACATTTTCTCCTCTCTTCTGCTTGTTGTGTGAGCTTCTTTTTGCTCAATCTGAGGTGGCGCCGTAAATAGCATCGCCACTTGGTGCGATCGGCAGCTTTATCCTCCCACGTTGCTGGATTTATGTCCAGTGCCCTCATGTCTCTCTTGCACACATCTGTGAATCTCAGCTGCGGTCGCCCAACTGTTCTTTTGCCATCTGCTAGTTGTTCGTAGAAGATATCTTTCAGGATGCGACCATCTTCCATGCGGCGGACATGGCCAGGCCAGCGTAGTCTGCACTGCCTAAGCACTGTATACATGCTTTGAAGGCCAGCACATGACAACACCTCGACATTTGTCACTTTATCTTTCCACGAGATGCCGAGGATGTGAGTAGACACCATAAATGGAAGGTATTGAGCCGCCTTTCGTGCTTAACATAGGTTGTCCAGGTCTCGCTGCCATATAGGAGTATGCTAGTGACGCAGGCGTTATATTGCACAGCTTTGGTCTTCGTTGTGGGTTTGGAGTTTCCCCAATCACGCGATGTGAGGCGGGCAAAGATAGCTGCAATGTCAAAATATTTAAAGGATAATAAAGATTCTGATATGTATTTGTTTATCTATATCATAGCTGTCAACCTCCTGAGATGAAAACCTGTACCCAAGACCAGTAAACTCCTGTAAAAACCTTACAAACACCCAAAAACTTTGAGCAAAAAAATATTAATATATTATACGCGATCCGGTTTAAAAACGGCAAATGACACATACTAATTAACTCAACTTTTGAAATAGTGCAATATAAAACATACTAATAAAGCCTCATGCTGTTCTTTATGTGTATTAGATTTCTTTAAGTAATAACCATTTAAAGTGTGTGTTATATCCCATAAATATACTGTTCAAAAAAAGAAACGCATAGCTACTCGAGGGCGCGTTTTTATGAGTTTGTAAGTAAAATTTGGTGCTAGGGTATATAAAAACCAGCCTCAAATGTTCTTTACAGTGTCAAATGCACGTGTTGACCTGAATTTCGTTCGTTTTTGTAATCGTTACAACGCAGTGGTCAATAGTGTTTATGACGCAATTTTTGACCACAGCTCATGTTGCGCGCACGTGAAAGCAACAAAATTTGGGGTGAACACTATTCACTGACTACGCAACAGAAACCCTATAAAAGGATAACGCTACAAAAAAAATAAAATTCAGTTCATTTTCAAGCAGACATTTATGGCGTCGCTATCGATAAATTTAAGGAACATTGCTATTGGCCGACTGCATGCAGGCGAAAGTCAACGTCAGGTTGCCAGGCATCTAAACGTGCATCAGAGTACCATTAGTCGACTTTGGCACCGGTTCCAAGCCACTGGCTGAGTTGAAGACCGGCATCGCAGTGGACGACCCAGAGTGACAACAGCAGCGGAGGATCGCTTTATTCGGCTTCGTCACCTCAGAGACAGATTTACAACAGCTTTCTCAAATGCCCAGTCATTGCCTGCAGGACGTCATGTGTCTGATCAAACTGTCCGGAATAGACTGCATGACGCTGGACTTTGGGCACAACGACCTCACCGAGGACCTGTCCTTACGCGCCGCCATTGCCAAAATCAAATTCTTTGGGCCAACCAGCATCGTCCCTGGGCAGCTGACAATCAATGGAGACGTGTCTGGTTCAGTGACGAATGTTTCTTTTTGTTGCAGCGTCATGATAGACAGAGAAGGGTCTACCGTAGACGAAATGAACGTTTTGCCCAAAATTGCGTTGATGAAGCTCCGCCGCACGGTGGTGGAGGTGCAATGGTGTGGGGAATGATCAGTTACAACGGAAGGAGTCAATTGGTGCACATTGAAGGAGGCTTGAATGCGCAACGATACGTCAATGAAATTCTTCGACCCCATGTCCTTCCACTTTTGGCTGCCCAAAGGTCTGTGTTTCAACAGGACAACGCCAGACCCCATTGTGCACGGTTGACCACGCAGTTCCTGACTGCCAACAACATTCTCACCCTTCCCTGGCCATCCCTGTCTCCAGACATGAGTCCGATTGAGCACCTGTGGGATGAGCTGCATAGACGTGTTTGTCGCCGAGACGTTGCTCCAGCCAATCGTCGTGATCTGTTCCAGGCACTCCAGGAAGAGTGGGCAGCCATCCCACAGGCCCACATCAGACGTCTGATCGCATCCATGCCCAGGAGATGCCAGTCGCTGATCGATGCAAGAGGAGGCCACACACCATACTAACCGGAAAGCCCGTACGCCAAAAAACTCTTGTGACCCAGATGCAAAACAACTGTCAAATGATTGGTTGAACCCTAAGGTATCTTGTGTGCAATTTGAACAATTAACTCATTAAATTAAAAAAGTTATTGAATGTCAAAATTATGGCTGTGTGTGTGACTTCAGTAGCTATGCGTTTCTTTTTTTTTTTTTTTTGAACAATATATATCACAGCCTTCAAAACATAGGACATATTTGTGTTAGTTTTGTAAAATGCACCAGAAAATCAATAACTTTATAACGGGGTCAGATTATGACTATAACTGTGATGATGATATACATATATAAAATAATGTAATAAAAATAGATAAATAAATTATTGCAATGAAAAAACAGCCATCATTATGCTAGTTTTAAATTTAGGAATTCATCTCTTGCATAAAATACTGCGACTACTGCCACAACCTCTGATCCTATAGAGATTTCATGTCTGAATTGTTTTTATAAGGCTGTATCAAACATATGGCCCACTGCCTTTCATTTTAACCAAATTTAGAGATACAGTTAAAAAAGGAAGAGTTGGAGGATTTAAAGGGTTAAGTGTAAGAATCATAAACCGAACACTATACCCTAACTATAATTGTGACGCTAACGGCGATGGCGACATATTTCATTGGCATCAAGGATTTTGTCCCACTGTTCTTTATTTCAACCAAAAAGGTTAAGTACATCTGTCTCACCGTTTTGCTCAAAAAGACAATGGAAAATAATATTTACAGCTTTTTCACGTATAACAATGTGCACAAACACCCTCTGCTAATGTAATAATAAAAGATCAATTCATTAAATAAACCAAACAAACGCAGTAATAACAAATAATAATGCGCACATTTAATACATTTATGACGTATCAAGGAATGACGTCATCACCGTCTGCCTTGGATACCAACGGTTAACCTTCGTGAGCTTTTCAATTGTGTCCTCCAACTAGTTCGGACGTGTGTGTTTATGCTCCTCAGATGTTTTCATCAGAATTTGGATTTTTAAAGTAATGTTCTACAAAAGATTTCACAGATCTGATTGAAGATCGACACTTCATATATTTATGCCGATGCTGAAGGAATTTCTTCAAGAGAAGTAATTTTCAAATGTTATATTAATATTACATCAAGTCAGATGATGATGCATGTAATGTATGGCGACCACGATACTGACCATTGGTAATTCTGCCGGGATAATTTATATTGGGCATGGACTGAGACGTTAGCAGGATATTTCATTGATCTTTGTAAATGCCTAATTATGGAACTGTGACAGGGGCTAAGTGTAGTTGAGGCGAACTTATGTCGATGTGGCTACCTCATACCCAAGACCCATGCACTAAGAAAATTTTTATTAAGGATCGTTTGACAGGGGTTGCAATTACACTAGTCAACAACCAAAATGTACCAGAAATGAAAATAGCTGATCTAAACTAATTTTGGTGTGCTGAAAACGAAAATGACATTAAAAAATGTTTATTGGCTCTAGTTTTCAAGATATATGCTACTAGTTTATTTAATTACAGTCAATTTATATATATGACGCAACTGTTGTGGGCTATTGCATAATTTTTTTTTCTAATGACCAATAAAAATGTAACTAGAAGTTGATGATGCAATCCTACCTATGATTACATCACCTTTGTGTATAAATATCTTATCTCTGTTAAAATTTTGCCATTAGTTAATGCATTTGCCCGTATCAAAAGTATCGTAGTTAGAAATGCCTAGGACATGTGTGAACAGTGCTAATAATTTCTGTTATATATGTGGCGAGGTGACATTTCTATCACAAAAACGAAATATAACTATGTATAAATATAGCTATGCCTTTTGCAATCCCAATGATTTGGAGAGAGCCCACTGATCATCTCAACAACTGTTACTTTTGCATGGTCCCTCCAATTGGGAAAGGCATATCAAAGAAGAACAAAATGGACTCTGGAATATCCAAACATCCTCTCTGCAATACGTCAGGTACCACATGGTGATGACCTACCAGTTCCCAAAGTGCCAGAATCATTTTCAGCTGCTTCCACTGATGAAGAAAAGGACATTGGTGGTCCTGAACCATCAACCTCAAGCGACCCAGATTTTGAGCAAACTACATCCACTAAACCACACTTAATAACCCAAGGTGAACTGAATGATCTGGTAAGAGATCTGAATTTACCGAAGAACAAGGCGGAGCTTTTGGGTTCCAGATTGCAACAGTGGAATCTCCTGGCAGAAGATGTTACAATTTCTGTGTATAGGAACCGCCAGAAGCCGCTTATTACATTCTTTTTCAAAGAGGGTGACCTTTCTGCGTGCCACAACATTTCTGGTTTAAAGGCAACCCTCAAAATCAATTACATACCGGAAGAGTGGAGGCTTTTAATTGATTCATCCAAGACGAGTCTTAAAGCTGTTTTGTTGAATAATGGTAATGTGTTACCGTCAATTCCAGTTGGTCACGCAGTTCATATGAAAGAAACTTATTAAACAAAAAGCAGCTTTTGAAGTGTATAAACTACGTTCATCATCATTGGTCATTTTGCGGTGACTTAAAAGTGGTCGCTCTTTTGCTTGGACTACAGGGTGGATACACCAAGTACTGTTGCTTTCTCTGTGAGTGGGATAGCCGTGCACGAAGTGACCATTACATCAGAAGACATTGGCCAATCAGGCAGTCATGCAGCCTGGCAGTAAGAAAGTTGAGAATCCAGCACTTGTCGACACCAGCAAGATTTTGTTGCCACCCTTGCACATTAAGCTGGGTCTCATGAAAAACTTTGTCAAGGCAATGGAGAAAACAAATGAGGCTTTCAAATACCTCATCAGAAAGTTTCCAAGACTGAGTGAAGCTAAAATAAGAGAGGGGGTATTTGTTGGTCCGCAAATTCAAAACCTTCTTCATGATGACGAGTTTCTTTGCGTGTTGCATGGCAAGGAAAAAGCAGCATGGCTAGCATTTAAGTCATTGGGGACAATTTTCTTGGAAACAACAGATCTGATAATTACAATGAAATTGTAGAAAATCTCCTTCTGAAGTATAAGAGTCTTGGCTGCAACATGTCTTTGAAAATTCATTTTCTGGATTCTCATCTGGATTTCTTTACGTCAAACTGTGGAGCGGTCAGTGATGAGCATGGGGAACGATTTACCAGGACAATGCTGCTATGGAGACAAGGTATTAAGGCAATTGGAGCCCTTCAATGCTTGCTGATTACTGTTGGACTGTGACAAGAGACACCTCATCGATTGACTACAAGAAGCAAGCAAAGAGAGCTCGAACAGCGACTGAATAATGACGGAATGGGTTCAAATGTGCCTTTTTAAAACATGATATGTGAACTTTAAATAATGTTTTTATTTTTTCTATCATTTCATGTTGAAATATCAATTAATTGAATATGTAACCACAATTTTTATAATGCTAAAGTAGAAAGACTAGCTGTTCACCCCAGAGAATTAAACAAGCATACATTATTTGTATTACTGTAATGTAAATTCATCATTTAAAAAAAAACCAGAGCCAATTGGTGAATTTCATTATGATATTTGAAATCAGCATGTCAAAATCAATAAGAAATGGTATATTTAATTTCTGGTACAAAAAACTTTTGAAAATTTGTTGACTAGTGTTATTGGTTGCTCGCAACCCTCTCAGCAGCAGACTTAGCAATTCAAGCAACACAAAGCCTTATACAGATCAACATTTAATACTACCGAAAACCCAGACAGTGTTCGTAGACTTTCTGAAAAACAATATATAAAAACAATGTCTAAGTGAAAATCAATAGCCTAAATAATAACACTTACCATTCAGAAAACATGCGCCCACCACAGCCAGCCATGATCAATCAGCTACAGGTACCCATTCATACCACGTGCTATTAAGGTTACGCCATATTGCGAGAACAGCATACAGCCACGCTAACAACCCAGCTAAGCTTCGTGGTTGTGTACATTCTATAGTAACCTTACAATATAAAACTAAATATTATAGAAATAATGGCTTAGCAAAGCTATTTAAAGCGGTACAGACAACCAATAGAGATTTTACAACGTATAAAAAACTATGAAACTAAGAAAGCTAACACCAATTAGCTATAGCCGATCTTACTAATACTTACACCACATAATCAATCTAACATTACTGAAGAAGCACAGGACTTATCCTGGTAGGCTGTAACATGTTAATAAAATGCAGCATTCGCCACACTAAAATATACTATTTTCGGCATCAGTACCGTAGTTAATAAATATAACAATCTAAATCACGCCACACTTAAATATATTCAAACCGATTACGTGTCGGATTTACATAAGATCATATAAGGTTTCCTTAACCCCAAACAATATGGAAATACTTAACCATTAAATTTCATTTACACAAATGTAATAACTGAATATGCCAGTTCTAGTACCGGCCACGTGTTATATTTCCTGAACATGGACCCACGCCATGTCCGAATAGTTTTAGATCTAACATCAACCGCACGTGAAATAAATACCACAAAATTAAGTTTATACTTATTTAAAATACTACGGCACACTTTCTGCAGCTTGGTATGCATTTAAAGGATCGTCACATCTGGTACCAAGCTAGGAGTAAGAAGTACGTGGTATACTGTGCATTCCCCGCCATCCATTGGGGCTCTCCGATTTGTAGAAAATACTGTACTCTGATTCTGGGCTCTCCCTAGGAATTGTCATGTCATGCACAGAGCTACTTCTCAGCTTCCCCTGCCTATCGCCGAGTCCACAATGAGATCCTTCTGCATGCAGTCAACCAAGTCAAAGCCAAAGAATTACAATTGGAGCTCAAGTGACTTTTGCAAGCTTAGTGTGCAATGCTGGGTTCTCAACAAGTAAAGTGTTTTATCAAAGCCAGATACAGAAACAAATGGGATGCAGAACATCCAAGCCACACACAAAATGAGACAAATTACCAGCGCAGCAGAAAAAACAAAAAGTAATTTTCAGACTCTGCACGGGCCACATCAGATTGGGATATCATCTATTAAACAAGCTAAAGATAGGAACTACCAATGAGTGTAAATATGGCACTGATAAAATGACTACTGAACATCTACTTCAAAGATGCCCGACATATGAGGAACAGAGAAAACACATTAGCTATTAACAGCACCATTCCTGGAAAACTATGGGGATGCACGTAGTTCAAGCTGTCCATTGCTTTCTTTGAAAATATTCATTTAGACATCTGAGAGTGAACAAAGAAGAAGTATGAGAAAATACACACAGGAGAGAAGCTATTTAAGCCTTTGTGTTGTGGATTTTTTTAGAAAGGCTATTTACAATACCATAAAAACACACGCAAAAGAGATTTGCATGTAGTTCTGACCCACAGAATAACAGAAAAGTATGTACCAGGTGGTGTCTACTAACCGGAAGTAGTATCTACTTGCACCTCTGAATAGCATTAAAGACTTTCAATTTTTGAAGCATCATGCACATGTTACTTTTTCAAAGGCAATTTTTTTGAGGTACTTTGCTGCCAGCAGCATTATGCAAATCTCAAGGAAAGTGAAATGGTATTGTTATGATTAAAATTCATAACATGTCTGTCGATATCAAAATGGTTCGACAAGTATTCATATTTGTTTATGACCGGTAGTCCTTGGTAACAGGAAGTTACGTCATTGCCTTTGGGCTCAGTTTGCAGACGCCAAAGTTGGGACCTAAAAAAGTAAGCGATCGTCTGCTAGGGTCTTCTTTGTGTGTTGTTGAGGCAGGTGGACGTGTGTCTCTGAGCTCCTGAGAATTATATTAATTCACGACATATTCCTATGATGTTCGACCACTAGATCATCCATACAACTCCGTGTGATGATGTTAGTTTATGTATGAAAGGAATTCTGATTTCTATGAAGAACGTGAGTAATTAAAAAATTGTGAAAAGCTGTCGAGGACAATGTTTTAGCTACAGACGATACTGAGCTATACTGATGACTGTATATCTATATAATGGCTTTCCAGCCGATATTTGTGGAGCAACGTTTGTGAGAATAAACAGTGTATTGATTTGTCCAACCTGGTCTTTGTGGTGACATTAATAGTTGGTGGTGAAGGGCTGTGTGCGTGGTCTACTATATATACCCCTATGTGGACTTGACCTGAGTAATCAAGACGTTTACTCATCATCTAATAATAATATAAAGACCCGCAACAGGTTTACTTGAAAGAGCAGCATGCTTGCATCATGTTTTGCTTCAAGCTTTAAAAAACTGTATAAGAATCTTCAGAAATGCTTAAGCAGGCATTTGGTGATGATACAATGGGCAGAAACCAGATTTTTCAAATATTGTCGTTCTTCAAAGTTTGGCAAACATCAAAGATTCCTAAAATTCTGATGTGCCTTCAGCCAGCAGTAGCTCAGAATGGGGAATAAATGCAGCAGGCCCTCCATGAGGACTGTCAGCATACTGTTCACGACATCTGCAGTATTGTTGGCTGTCTTACTGTGCATGCCAATTATTACTCACAAAGAAACTCAACATGGGACTAATTGCTGCCAAATTTGATACATTCTTGCTGACTGACCAGAGACAACACCTGCTGACTGTGTACTGTGAACTTCAGAAGCATTCAAGAAATGACTAAAACTACCGTGCCAAGGTCATCACTGGTGATAAACGGTAAGTGTATGGCTACAGCCATGAAACAAATCAGCATTAATACCAGTCCATCCTTACTTGAGGAAGATTAATCCTAGTCCATCTTTACTGTGAGGAACATTAATCCTAGTCCATCTTTACTGTGAGAAACATTAATCCTAGTCCATCTTTACTGTGAGGAACATTAATCCTAGTCCATCTTTACAGTGAGGAACATTAATCCTAGTCCATCTTTACTGTGAGGAACATTAATCTTAGTCCATCTTTACTGTGAGGAACATTAATCCTAGTCCATCTTTACTGTGAGGAACATTAATCCTAGTCCATCTTTACTGTGAGGAACATTAATCCCAGTCCATCCTTACTTGAGGAACATTAATCCTAGTCCATCTTTACTGTGAGGAACATTAATCCTAGTCCATCTTTACTGTGAGGAACATTAATCCGAGTCCATCTTTACTGTGAGAAACATTAATCCTAGTCCATCTTTACTGTGAGGAACATTAATCCTAGTCCATCTTTACTGTGAGGAACATTAATCTTAGTCCATCTTTACTGTGAGGAACATTAATCCTAGTCCATCTTTACTGTGAGGAACATTAATCCTAGTCCATCTTTACTGTGAGGAACATTAATCCTAGTCCATCTTTACTGTGAGGAACATTAATCCTAGTCCATCTTTACTGTGAGGAATTAATACGTATACGTAGAGTTAAACATGGTCCAGTCGCCAGACCCATGTAACCTGTAAAACCGTTGACCTTGATGTTATAATGGCCAGTGCTATCAATCAACGACCAGAACTATGCTTATTGTTTCATGTATGATGCTTACTACTGCAATGGCAAACTACTGAATGTAAAAATTGCCTAGATAAATCACAAACAGCCAATAAAAGCTGGGGTTGATTGCCACGTCCTGTAAAGGATAAGCAACTAACTTTATGATGCTTACTACAAGTAACTGCATTTATAAACTGTTCTTACATACGATGTCTACGTCGATGTCCTTTTTATATAATAAATCGTGCCGTGATTGATGTTCTACATGGGTCCAGCTTATATTACTGCCAAGTTGGTCAACCTTATGACACAGCCGTTGCTGCTGAATTAGTATTGTCTTCACCACCCTAAACGAATTAACGACCCACGTCACTAACATTCGCTTAATTATATTCACGTCGGCCACTAAAAGTAAGCCCGACAGTTCTGACATCGCCATTGTCAGCAGTGTCAGACAAAACAAACGAACGCTATGGTAACAACTGGCGGCCAGCAAATGAAGAAAACTTTTTTTTTATCAAGATTCATGCATCGAGTTTCCAACTACGTCCAGTTACTAACGAATGCCACCAACAAGCGTTTTCGTCCAGTGTACTGGGTAACGGTCGACCTTGCTGACCGCTAGTGATACAGAAACGTACCTACAGTGAGGGTCAACGTTGGATTGCTGCACGTTTTTTCTTCGGCTCACCATGCAACACCCGATTCCTATCATCGTTATTTTTTCGAGGATCGGGATTTTTTAAAGTTAAGTGGTGTTTGGAATGTGCACTTTGCCACTGTTGCATGTTTTTTGTCGAGCCTTTCTTTAATATTTCCACATTTCTTCTTAGTATTTTATGTTTCATGTGTCATGCGGGTTGGTTGGGTGTAGACTTACGTTGGGGTACATCCCAGTTTCACACCAGGGCCCACGTAAGCGTTCTTTAGGGACGTTTGCAGATTTCCCGCAGTGGAAATTCCAGCACATATTTGCTGAAGGATTTTTGGCCCACTGCGTTAGTTGTCTGTGACACATAATTGCTTAGGTACTGTTTTTTTTTATTGTTGTTGTTGTCATATTTTTTCTCTGTGCCTCAGTTTCATGATTGACTTTGTTTGTACTTGTTATACTCCATCTTGCTGTCATTGATTTATATACAAATTTCCTATTTATACACTGTACTGTTGCCTCTCTCGTTTCTTTTTCGCAGTGTCATTGCATTCTTTGCAATATTTTTGTCTTTATTTCTGCTTTATTACTTATTTGATTCTGTGAACGTTGTCATTTGTTCATGGGTATCTCGTCTCTGTATCAGTTGTTCTCCGCACCTTCGTCTTGTATTTTCTGCATTATATGATCTATTATTTTTTTAATGCATGATTTTATGATTAATTAGTAATTAGGTGGTAATATTAGCATTATTGTAATTAAAGGAATTTTAACACAGGTTCTGTGGACAAGAACCTGTCACACATTGATTAAGGGATAATTTGGATTTCTTTGGGAAATATTTGACTAAGTAAGTTAACTGCTTATAAAATTATACAAAATGTCTACTTTGGATTAATTTATCAAACAAGGTAAAGCGCTTGGTATGGACACTGATGAGCTAAAGAAATTTGCAACCGTTGAATATGCGAAAGCTCAAGAACATGACATGCAGAGAAACATCAGTTGGACGCAGAAGAAAAGAAACTTCAGATGGAGTCTGAAAAACATAAACAGCAAATGGACGCTGAAGCACATAGAATGCAATTAGAAGCTACTGAGAATGAAAACCGTAGACTTCGTGAGCAAAAATTTTTATCTTTGGAACTTGAAAAAAATCAAGTTAATGAATGGGAATTGTGCTCATACTGTCCCTGACACTCAAGCAACTTCACACAAGAACAATTCTAGTTCTTATAAGATCTGGTTACCTGCATTTAGACCTACTTCCGACGATATCTTATTCTATTTGAATAGGTTCGAGACCATATGTGAGTCTCATAAAATAGATAAGTCGGAATATTGTGCACGACTTAGGGAACTTCTCTCAGGAGAAGCTATGACAGCTGTTAGTATGGCGGAAGGACCTGGCAGAAATTACTATAACACCGTCAGAGGTATTTTACTGTTAAAATACCAACTTGATGAAGACGGTTATCGGCTCCGCTTTAAATCTCTATTGCCGGAGACTGGAAAAGATTTCTCGTAGTTTATAGCGAATATACGTCTTACGTTTTCTCGATGGGTTGAGCTTTCAAAAATTGAGTACACTTATGACGCCCTCGTAGACTTAATGCTTCGTGATAAAGTCATGTCTTCAGTCAATCTATCATTTCTCTCCTTCCTACATGAGCGAAGGCCTACAAACCTGAATGATACGGAACAAACTGGGCTCCAAATATGGTTGTTAGCGGCTCTAATGTCAGAGATGCGTTGCCGGTATCATCTGCAATGACTTACAATAATAATTGGCGTCATCGGTCACAAAGCGCTGATCGTAACTTTATCAATTGAGATTACGAGAATTTCAGATCTTACTTCTTCTTCTTTGATCCTTAGCCGCCGACCGTCAACGCAGTCAGTGGCCATCACGCCTAGTGACGTCTTGTAGAGCAACAACAAATTGATTCCACTTTGCTCGGTCGGTGGCCATCCTTCGTACAGTGCCCAACTCTGGTTCATTCTTTGCATCTCAGCCTCCACTGTCCTCCGCCAGGTTCTTTTTGGTCGGCCTCTCTTTCGTTTTCCTTCAGGGGTCCAAAGCATAACTGTTCTTGTGATGGCATCGGGGTCTCTTCTGAGAACATGACCAACCCAGCTCCAGCGTCTGTCAGCTATGATGGTGTGCATGTCCTCTTGCTTGCTACGAGTAAGCAGATCTAGGTTAGTGATGGTATTTGGCCAAAAGATTCGGATAATTTTTCTTAGGCATGTTGTGTGAAAAGAGGACAATTTCGACATTTCCTTCTCTGTAACTCTCCAGCATTCCGCACCATAGAGAAGCACAGAAAGCACACAGCTCTGATATAATCTTAATTTTGTGCTTGTGCTGTATTGGGAGGACCTCCAGATGTTGTTTAGGCTAAAGAAGGCTGTTCTTGCCTTATTCATTCTGATGTTGATGTCTTTGCCTGCCCCGCCGTCTGGTGTTACTATGCTTCCTAGGTATGTGAAGGTATCTGTCTGTATCAATTGCTGATTCCTTACTGATATGGGCTCAGGGTTGCTCACATTGAGCGTCATGACCTCAGACTTCTTTAAATTGATATTCAAGCCCACCTGCTGGCTAAACTTATTAAGTCTATCCGTTTTTTCCTGGACGTGTTGATGTGAATGTGCTAGTAGTGCAATGTCATCTGCATATTCCAGATCTTCCAATGTAGAAAATGTTGTCCATCTTATTCCTCTTGGACTGCCCTCTGTTGTCTGGCGCATCACCCAGTCTATGACTGTTAAAAATAGAGTGGTTGATAAGGGGCATCCCTGTCGTACTCCTGTCTTCACCTCAAAGGTTAGGTTGCTCTGCCCAACACTACACGTAAAGTTGGCATAGAGGCTTTTTATGATTGACACTATGCAGCTTGGAATTCCATAAGCCCTCAGTATTTTCCATAAACTGTCCCTATGTATGCTGTCAAAAGCCTTTTTAAAATCAACAAAATTAATGTAAAGCTGTCTTTGCCATTCTGAGCACTGCTCTATAATGTTCCTGAGAGTGAATATATGATCTACACATCTCCTGTTCTTTCTAAATCCTGCTTGTTCTTTCCTCAGTTTGTAATCTACTGCCTTTGAAATTCTCTGTATAATTATCCTGCCTAGTATTTTGCTGGGAACTGAGAGAAGAGTGATTCCTCTCCAATTATTGCAGTCTGCAAGATCTCCCTTCTTGGGCAATTTGACAATTATTCCTTTGTTCCACTCTGATGGTGTTGTCCCCGTTTTCCAGACTTGTGCAAATAGTGGTTCTAATAGTTCTGCTGCTAGCTCAGGATCTGTCTTAAATAGCTCTGCATTTAAGTTATCATGGCCCGGAGCTTTGCCGTTCTTTAACCCTTTGATTGCTGTGATGATTTCTTCTTTGCGTGGAATGTCTGTATTCACATCTAGATTGTTTTCAGCTTCAGGAACATTCAATTGTGTCTCTGGTGGTTCCTTGTTCAGAGTTTCTCTGAAGTGCTCTGCCCATCTTGTTTCCAGTCCCTCTGCTGTCGTGATGAGATTACCTTGCTTATCTCTTACTAATGTAATATTGTTTGCACCTCGTTTTCCGCTGATGAATTTAGTTATTTTGTATACTGTGCTTTGTTCATTTCTCAGTGTTGCCTCCTCTGCCTGTCTTGCAAGATCGTCTAGGAAATTCCTTATGTTGGCTCGCGTTTTTCAGATCTTACAGCCGGAGTCAATTCCGTAGTAATTCTCCAGCTCCAAGAAACTGATGGCAATATAATATGCCACAACATTTTAATGGAAATAATTCAGGAAATTATAAAAGGGATAACCACATTAGTGATTGGCAACCTCACACTAATTTTTCTCCAAGCCAACAAAACTTATCTAAAAGACATTTTGATCAAAGAGAAAAAAGGTTTCGCAACCATTCTAACTGGGGTTCAAATCAAAACAATGATCCCATTAGGGATAATAGTCATAATCGATCGCGATATCGATGTAGATCTTCAAATGATAGATCTCCTCGACATGCTAACTCGGTCCAACATGAGCCTCAGGGTATTTTAAATCACAGTGACATTAATAATGTTAATAATGCTGCGTCTTCTTTTTCTGTTGATTTTAAAAGTTCATCTCAGTGCCCTGAATGCACACTCTATTTCAGCCTGCAGCAGTCACTACCTTGAGTTGTGGTCATACTCTCCTGACTCTTTCAGCCTTGTCTGCACATGATGGAACAGGTTCTCTTACACTACACAAGGGGTTTGTAAATAATATTCCCGTCTCAGTGCTCCAGGATTCGGGGTGCACAACTGTTGGAATTAGGCAATCTCTGGTTCACCTGTCTTGCGCTACGGGTAATGTCGTAAAATGTGTGACGTTCGGGGGTACAGTTGAGACTTTTCCAACAGCCATCTTCCACATTGCCACTCCGTTTTTTACGGGATATATACATGCATGCATGCTCCCGTCACTAATCGCCAATTTTACTGTCGGACAGATCCAAGGAATAAACGTTTGTACTCCAGTCCAGATTGATGCTTGGGAACTGCAACATCGACTTCCTGCTTCCTCATTTACAACTTTTAGCAAAATCTTATCCCCAGATACGTTCTACTAATGTAGTGGGATCTTGCAATACTAATAATATTGTTTTTCATCATACCAGTTTTGGTGCTTCTGTGAGCCCAGTACGACATACTTCAGTTCGTCGTTGTTCAAATTATAGTTCTTCTTTGTGTACTATTATAGAGGAAGATCCTTCTGTTGTGTCTGACACACACGCCAACTTTGCTACCACGGCTGATTCTACATCCAGTCTCGTTGGTTGCAACTGCTTTTGTGAAATGACAGGTGTTTTCTTTGCCAAATGTACAGACTTCGTTCTGCGTAAATTTATATATCTTATGGGTATTTTTTTTACCTTCCTTATTGGGCCGATTAGCTCAGTATCTTCCTGATTTACGACTTTTTGTCTTACTCACTGCTTTCCTTTTAAACTTCGACGCAGGTCCAATTCACTACTGTCTGTTTTTACATCTTTATTGTATATTTCATGCTTTTTTCTTTGCCCAGTACACAGGCTATGACTTCAGTTCAACCTTTTAAAGTTATGCCGTTGTCACCTAAGTTTCCTTTCTCTTACACGAAGACTGAGATTGTCAGTCATCCTTACTCTCTTGTCGATTTTCCTTTTGACGTCGGTATCATTTGTATATTCATGACTTCTCGGTACGTCATTTCACACACTCAGCATATTATTTGTTACATTTTCTTGTGCCTGTATTTTTGCTGCGCATTGTTCTCAGAGCGACTTGCCTCTCACGCTGTTATTTTACTCGGATATTTTGTCGTCTTATATTGTTACTCGTTTCATCTACATCTTGTCTACTTTCACTGCTGCCTTTTCTCGTTTGTTGCAGAAAGGTTCGCCTATCGTGACACAGTGGTCTAAAGTTTGTCACATTCGGTAGGATAATTTTAATATTTTCATCAACTAATATCCTACGGTTACCAAACATAAATTTTCATTTAATTATTCGCAGGGACGCCTTCTCGATGGGAATCGGAGCTGTTCTGCTGCAAAATTATGCGGGTACTCTCCACCCTGTACTACATGTCTCCCGACCATTAAATGAAGTTAAGCGGCACTACTCTGCAATAGACTCGAGATGTTGGCCATTGTCTGGTCAGTACTGCAGTTCAAACGCTATCTTCTAGGCGCCAGATTTATCATCGAGTCGGACCAGCTTGAAATTATTGGACTTCAGAGTACGGGCTTAATGAATTTCATGTTTGCGCGAGATGCTATCGCATTACAGCCTTTTAATTTTACCATACGAGCAATCCGGGGTTCCGACAATGTCATGACTGACATCCTGTCTAGATGTCCACAAGATTCTCCCGGGCCGCTGAACCTCTAATCTTGTACCGCCATTGCACTGCTACGTCATCGCTGATTTACTTCTGATTTTATATGATGACACCACGTACTACTTATCGTTTCAGTGCGATACCCTGGCTTGTGTGTATGACATGTTCATTTACAGCCTCTGATTGACTATTTTGTACACATTTTACTGACTAGACTCTTATGACTATATTATCATATTTTAATAGGGTGTTTTTTTTCTGCCGAGTTCTGATTTATTGATTGATTTATTAGAACGTTTTTTTTTATATCGATGATATAGAACTATTCCGATGGAACTTTCCACGAGTGTTTAATTACTGTCATTTTATTCTAATGGACCTTTGTTGCGCTTTTTCCAGAGTGATTAAGTACACTTTAATTCTAGCGGAAAAGTGTGCTATGTTTATGACATGTTTCCTTTAATTAGTATATTTATTTCACTGCACTATTGCGTCTAGCCACATTTTTGTATGGTAGCGCATCATTAGAACCTAATGTATTTGGCGTGCGTAGATATTTAATGTCGCCATACTTGCCTTTTATTCGTTTGCTTATGCTACTTAGTTGATTCTCACCACAATCTTTTTGGACTGTGTTGTTTTTTTCTAGTGTTTTAATTTGCGCATTGATTTTTGTTTCGTTCTGTTTTCCCACACTTGCGTTTATGCGCAAACATACATACATTACACAACTCATTTTTTTTATCAGGTTGACATGTTTTATCATCCATGTTGATTACTGTCATTTGTTTCACCTTTTATGATCATTCTCCATCTCCTATCTTATCATTTGCTCATTTCACTTACCTCTTATTAGTTTATATTTCGTGCATAGTTGATCTGTGTCTCATTTCTTTTGTTTGTTTAAATTTGGTGTTTGATTCTATTTACACAATTCCATCCCACTATTTTTCTTTTCTTTATAATGACTTAACATATATGATAGTTATCTGTTGATGGAACTTGATTGATCTCACTGTTTCTTCGACATAATAATACAAAAAAAAAAGCTTCGTTTTTTTTCTCGGGATGTCGATGTAAACGTTTAAATTCTTTTTGCACGGGAGTTAAGTGTTTGAGATCCTCACATGCGGGTCTAGTATTTTATAGGCGCACATCTAAATTAATTGCATCTATTATTCTCTGCGCGCCATCGCGCACGAAGGTTGAATGTAATGACGCGGTGAATGGTTGTCATCGAGCTATGATGCTTGAGGCAGACCGATATATTTTCCGTCCAAGATAGACGTGAGTTTTGTGTACTTGCCCTACTTCAAGGGAAGACACACGCTTGTTAATGTAATTGTGACGCAGTACTGTGGTTTTATAGTTCCAACAGGCCCATTCCGTTCTTCGAAGTGAGTTGGCATCAGTTTTCTTCCCTTTGAAACCATATGTGTTTCCCATGCTTTTTCTCTTTGTAATATATCGAGTTTGGTCTTTTTCTGTAGGGTAATTAATTGCGTTTTTAATAGAGACTACAGGGGAGAATGTTAGATTTTCACCAGTTCGTTTTTTTCACCAGTTCTTTTCGCTAGATAATCGCGAACAGGGAATCTTATTTTCTTTGTTAAACAGAATCGCGGGCGTCACGTAAAGTGACGCAAATTTTTGGGACACGCGGTCTGCGCGTTGCTTTCAAATCTATTGGCGTAGGCCCGGTTGTTTAATTTTGTATGAATTTCATTGGTCTAAGAGAAACGCCAGCGATGATGTAGAGGCATAGGTCTGCGCGGGATTTTTGAGGATATATTCTCGTGCATATCCATATCGGGTCTCTCTATGATGAAAGAATTGCCTGCCGTGATTCTAGCATTTATCGTTCTGCTGCACGCGTAAGAAAACGCGGTAATCGGTGTGTTCATAATTTATTAGCGTCGTAATTTTAGTTCGGTTTAACATAGGATCTTAGCTGATACGTTAAGTTTCTTCAGGAAGGTTAAAGTTAATTTAGAAAAATGAAAGTGCCATCAATTATTATCTTAGAGGGAGCCGCGCTAGCGAAGTGGTTACCACACCGCTCTGGCGACCGGGTGATGCAGAATCAAACCCGGGCGACGGCATTTGAGGATTTTTCGTCGACCGGGATTTGGACTGGATTAACTCGAGACCTGGCGAGGACATTTGAAGAAGTGTTGTCGACCAGGGATTGGCGGCTCCTGAGCCGACCCAGCTCTAATGGGTACCTCCGAAATCGGCGAGTATTTGCCTGAATGGCGAGGTACACCTGTCTCTGTACAAGAAAAAGGGATACTCACGTAAAATCAATGTCAGGTTAGACATTAATAATAACCTGAGATATCGCCTCGAGTATTAGCGGGCGTACGAAAAAAAAAAATTATCTTAGAGATAAAATATAAATAATTTTTTAGGATTAGCTAGTTCGTGCTTTAATTTATTGTGGGAGCTTTTATGATAGTATCCGGGTGAATATAGCGGTTAGACACGTGGGCGCTTGGTCATGGGTAATTAATAGTCCTTTATCTGTGAGTTATAATGGTTGTAGCGTTAAGACGCTCGCGAATTTAACTAGACTATATAAGGTTAATCATAATAATTGTAGTGTGAATAAGCTTGGAAATTTTGTACGTTCTTTATTGTGCACTTTATTGCTGTTTAATAAGAGATATGTAATCTATATTTCTGATTTTGGGAAATTCTTTTAGTACACAAAGATGTAAACTCCGCCAATGCCGGTCCCAAGCCCGGATGAAAAAGGAGGAGGGCGGCCTGCATGGAGGCCGTAAGGAGGCAGCCACTCCACCATGCAAAGACACAACAGGCCAATCACCTGTTTGCTTTAAACTATGATTACGAGCAATATAAGAGAGAAAACCGGATTGATTCTAAAGGCGACGAACTGGAGCGGACTACGGACTACGACTTTTGGAACTTGGAACACAAGAAGTATAAATGGGAAAGAAGAGGAGCTGGTGGAAGAGATGAGGAAAGCAAAATTAGAAATCCTGGCTATTACCGAAACAAAGAAAAAGGGACAAGGAGTGATGGATCTCGATGGCAACACGCTGGTATACAGTGGTGTACCCACATCTGAAAGAGCTAAAGGGGGCGTGGGTTGCATTGTGGCCAAAAACCAGAAAGATAGTATCAAGGGATGGAACTTTGTCTCGGAGCGCATTATGGTTGTAAAACTAAAAGAAGGAGAAACCATAGTCAACCTGGTCATAGTGTATGGGCCAAATGAGGATGAGAGAGCAGAGGTCAAGGAGGAATTCTTCGAGCTGCTTCAAAGGACAGTGGATGACTGCCTAGATGAAGTTATAATGCTCGGAGATTTTAATGCCAGAGTTGGAAATGACCATGCTAGATGGGGTGGAGTTATCGGAAGATATGGAGAAGATACTCTCAATGACAATGGAAAGCGACTCCTTAGATTCTGCAGTGAGCAGAATCTGATCATCACAAACACAAAGTTCCCCCATAAGCGCATACATGCATACACTAGATGTGAACCAACCAAGAATGTGATCGACTATGCCATTGTTAGGAGAAGCTCATTCAAATATGTCCGGGATGCTAGAGTCTGGAGGGGGCCAGAGATTGGAAGTGATCACTACCTGCTAACAATCAAAAGAACAACTGAAAGAGTTGCTCAGCCTAGGAACTGCCCAACATCACGCAAGAAACTAAGTAAACGAGCGGGAGAAATGAGCATTAGGACCTACAAGCTGAAAGAGCCAAAAATTAAGACCAGATATCAGGGGCTTATTGCTGCAGCGGTGAGCAACACAGAAGGACAACCTGATGACTTGGAAACCCTCTGGAATAAATTCAAGGATATCATAAAGACAGCTGCAGCAGAAGCATGCGGTGAAGTCCGACTTGGGAATAAGAGAAAGAGGATACCTTGGTGGACAGAGGAAGTCAAAGAGAAAATAAGAGAGAAGAAAATGGCATGGAAACAATACTTAGGAGCTAAAGACACAACAGGACAGATGGAAAAATATAGAGAATATGTGACACTCAGAACAGAAGCAAAGAACAAAGTGCTAGCAGCAAAACAGAAGTCCTGGGAAGAATTTGGAGAAAAGCTAGAAAAGATGCACAAGAAAACCAGAAATTGTTCTATAAGACCCTAAAGAACATGAGAAAGGAAAAACAATGCCCTCTCAAATTTATAAAGGACAAGCAAGGCAAATTGCTTACTGCCCCGAAGGAAGTAATGGAAAGATGGAAAGAATATTTCTCAGAACTCCTTGATGGTGAGCTAGGTCAAGCATCAGAAATGATAACCACTAGCACAGAAGAGAAAACCAATGATGGTGAAGATGACATAAAGATGGAAGAACTGAAGGCAGCACTGGAGAAAATCAAGATGGGCAAAGCAGCAGGGCATGATGGTATAACACCAGAAATGGTTAAGTACATGGGAGCATCAGGCGACCTATTACTCTTAAGGGTTCTACAGGCAGCGTGGTACAACAAGACCATACCAAAGGATTGGGAGATTGCCATCATAACACCAATTTTCAAAAAGGGTGACAATCGACAGTGTGGAAACCATAGAGGCATATCCCTTCTCAGTGTCCATGGTAAAATCTACTCTAGAATCCTAGAGCAGAGACTCCGATGCCTAGCTGAGCCACAATTACATGAGGTCCAGTGCGGATTTCGAGCGAACCGAAGTACTCAAGACCTAATCTTCACACTCAGACAGCTGAGTGAAAAGGCCATTGAGTATAAGAGTGAGATCCATCTTTGTTTCATAGATCTGGAAAAGGCGTTTGACAAGGTCCCCTGGAGCAAACTTTGGGATTGTTTGGCAAGGAAGAACATTCCAGCACCTCTGATTCATGCTATACAGAGCTTCTACAAGTCTTGCAGAAATTATGTGAGGACAGCAAACCATAAATCAGAAGAGTTCAGGACCACCACTGGTGTAAGACAAGGTGATATCCTGTCACCTTACCTTTTCATACTCCTCATGGACGATGTCATTAAGGCATGTAAGGAGAGAACAAGAAAGTTTTCAGTGGGGTACTGGAAGATGAGACAGGTCTGTATTTCGGAGCTGGCATTTGCTGATGATGTTGCCCTGATTGCTAAATCAGAGGCACATCTCCAATTCAACCTGCAAGTCTGGAAGGAAGAGCTGGAGAAGAGAGGGATGGTCATAAGCAGCTCTAAAACAAAATCCATGGTGATATCACGAGAAGAAAGAAGACATCAGATTAAGCTGGGAGAACAGGTCCTGGAGCAGGTAGACCACTTTAAATACCTCGTAGCTATTATTGACTGAATGGGAGGCATCAAAGAAGAGTTGGCCACTCGAAAAGCAGCAGCTGTGAGACTTTTTCAGGCCATAAATCGAGGATTCCTTAGCAAGAGAGAGGTTGGTAAGAAAACGAAGATGGCTGTATACCGCTCCACCTATGTCCCAGTCTTGACATATGGATGCGAGTCATGGGCAATGACTACAACCCACAAAAGCCAGATCCAAACCTCAGAAATGAGGTATCTGAGGAAGGTGGTTGAAGTAACAAGAAGAGACATGGTATGCAACCAGACGATACGTCAAGGCCTTAAATCCCACCCCCTGCAGACCCAAGTAGAACAGTCCCAACTAAGATGGTTTGGCCATGTCTGCAGAATGGGAGAAGATCGGCTACCACGACAAGCATGGGAAACAAAGAGCCAAGGATCCAGACCCCCAGGACGACCCAGAGTCCGCTGGGAGGACAACATTAGACAATCTTTGAAGGACCGAGGACTAGAATGGAACCAGGCCAGGAGGAAGACAGCCGATAGGATAGTCTGGCGCTCTCTCTTCCAAACCTCTACACCTCACGGTAAAAGGGGAACGACTAAGTAAGTAAGTAAGTACAAAAAGATGTAGATTATTTCTGATAAGGGAATTGTTTTTCTGAGACAAGAGTTCGGCCTTCCTAATTTAATTTTGGGTTAATCAATGTACATTAAGGGTCAGCGATATAGTAGTCCAAAGTATTACGGACAGGAGTTTGAATTGTTGTGACACGTGGCTAGTCATACAGAACGGAAGATAAAAGCCAGCCGTGTTTGGGAGTTATTAATAGACTTATGTTTACGTTGTAAGATCAGAGTGGAGATTACAGGGGAGGCTGATTTTTCGGGGCATAAATAATTGTTGTCGCTTAGTGCGAAAATAGAGCAGGGGAGACAGGGGAGTTTAGGAAGTAAGGGAGATTGATGTTAGAGAGGAGTATATTATTTATGTGTTGTACAGCTGTTGCATTTCTTGTTTCCAGTAGGTCACGGCCTAGTGAGAGAGCGTAATTTGTCCAGACAAATTACCCATGGCAACAGTGGCATCTCATAAGCTGAAAGCTTGAGATATCGCCAGGGGCGATAGCGAATAAACACGTGGTTCCAGGCATCGAAGACATTCTTCAAGCTGGAACGAGATTTTGTCATAAAAAATCCAGAGCTCTGAGCTCGTTGTTGTTACACACGCAAATTGGCGCGTTGCCAGCGTGGTTGTAATTTCGTTTTCTTCACGACTATAATAAAGTCGTTGCTCTAAACCCAAAGAGGGATAACGGGGCCAAGGCAGAGAAGCTATTCAGCAGCAGAGAAGCTTATATATATTGTTGTCAAGTACCTAGTGCTTGATTTCCAAGCCATCAGTGCAGTCGTCAGAAAACCGGGAGACAGGGTTATCATTCCTGGTCCTGACAAGTCAACGAGAGAAGGCGTAACGGAGACGCCGCCTCAGCAGAGGTTAAGAGAATCAGAGAGACACTGAAGCAGAGAGGGAGAGGAGATAACCGGGACCAGTCGGGTCTGATGATATCCTTAGAGGATAGACTCTGAGTAATAGATGTTATAAAAATCTACTAGGTAGCAGTCCAGTGTTTATTAAGCGGCGCATATCGCCTAACGAGTTGGAAGCTGTGTAAACCTTCGTTTAGGCAGAGTCAACAGGACAGAGACAGTAGATAATATTGTGGTAGTAGTGATAAATATATATTGTTAGAGACTGGCCACTAATAATGTATGCTATAGCCATCACTGAAAATGGCCAGTACCGATAACGGCCAGTACTGATAATAGTTAGAGCTGTGGTGGTTCAGGAAGGATGGTAATGTCAATGTTATTGTAGGTGCGCTGATGAAGGCACATCAGCATTCGTCGGGCTTACAAGTGGCCGACCAGGTGTATGGGTGTATAGACATCAGTGAACGCGAATGCATGTAGTTCTAACGAAAGTCAACAGTAGTCACACACACACCAACGTACATACAGGAGTCAGGAAAAGGTTGAAACTCCTAATCGTTCTACACTGTTTTAATACTCCACAGTCACGGGGACATCACTAAGTACATTGTCACAGGTACAGTACACAGCAAAATAGGACACATCTCATAAGCACCAAATCCATAGGCAGTTAAGTGCATAGCATACAAAATCCCAGGCACAACCGCTGCATAAGTACAGCAGTTCATAATACAGTAAAAAAGGGAACTGCCTATAAGTTTCCTGGTCCAAATTATCCTCTACAGTAAGGGACCTTTCACAAACTACCCTCATATATCGCAGTACAGTAATATCCGTATCGTCAGACTCAACATAACTCATGGGAGAAAAAAAAACACTTCCCTTAATAATCATCTGTAGCCGACCTTCACAAAATCTCCCTCCCATCGGGTGATATCAACACAAAACGCATAGTATCCATGGCCCGAAAGAAATACGTATGTTTTGCAGAATTATTTAAGCCTTTATATCCACGGCTTTATGAAATCTTAGGAAATATCAAAATCCTTTTCACCAAAATAATTCTCTACATCGAAGGACACACTGAACCATAATCGTCGTTGGTATGGGAGTCCCTTCTCCTATAAAGCCATCTCAGCATTCGAATGTCACAAAAAATCTCCCCGCCTAAAAAACCGCTCAGTAAAAATTTCAACCCCGCGCAAAAACACGCTGAGCCGTGAACTCAATCATCTAGAAGCCTTTCGAGAGGATTCCCGTTCCTATAAGTAGCAACTCAAGGGTGATAATTAAAATCCGGGACACTTACCTGTACTGATACAAGTATTAGAATTAGGACTTATAGGAATAAACTCCCCTTGATTAAATTTAAGGACTTATTTCATCCCCGCGCAAGTTGACAGAAGTGAGCGTGCTCAAGCTATTTAATAGCCTAAAAAAAAGGTTCGGTTAAGGCAACTCAAGGGTGATAATTAAAATCCTGCCTGTACTTACAAGTATTTTACTGATAAACTCCTCTTTAGGACTTAACAAGTAGGAAGTGGTGCTAATGATGAGGCCCCACCAGTTAGATTTGTGGTTTTCAATCATTTAATCATTCTATTTTTCCCCAGCAGGGTGACTGACAGAGTGAATGTGGTTGTGGGTTTTTGTGGCTAGCTATTTAATTGGTTCTGTGGTTTTTCAGGTCTGTGCAACAGTGCAAGATATTTATTTCTTTGCTGTATGATGACATTTAATGTTTTATTGTGTAAATAAAATATATATATATATATATTGTAGACTTAATCAGCTTCTAAACTATACGGTACCTACATAATGTCTGTATAGTGGTGTCTGTGGTCGTTATTTACACCTTATCTCCTTGTGTTTAAAGGTAGTTAGAGGGGGTGAGGTTATAGCATAATTTTAGTCACAAGTGGCAAGGGAGAGTCAATCCAGGTTCTCACCCTTGAGCCAATAGTCTCATCTGTCCACAGTCACTGTCAGTTTCATCTAAAATTCTATCTTCTCAGACTTTCTTACCACTAGGGTCTTGTCTCTATCTTAAGACAACCTCTAGACTTTAAATCCACTTCGTAACAGTAATTATGAATTGAAACATGAGTTAAGCCATTCTTGAAGAACCTTGCCAAGAATCCTTCCCATATAATATTTGGCTATTAAAATGGGCTCGTATACTACCTCGGATACTTGAGTTCCTACGGCATTATGCAGAGCTTCGGCCTGGACCAGATACGGTCCTTCCGTTAGTGTGTCCCTCTGATGCCAGAATTCTATCTTCTCTAAGACTTTCTTACCACTAGGGTCTTGTCTCTATTTAAGACAACCTCTAGACTTACGTAAGCCACTTCGTAAAGTAATTAAATTGAAACATGAGTCGCATTTCTTGAAGAACCTTGCCAAGAATCCTTCCATATTATTTGGCTATTAAAAATGAGCTCGTATACTACCTCGGGTACTTGAGTTCCTACGGCATTTATGGCAGAGCTTCGGCTGGACCAGATACGTCCTTCCTTAGTGTGTTCCCTCTGATGCCAGGAGCAGATTATTGAAATTACATACGTATACGTAGAGTTAATTATTGTCCAGTCGCCAGACCCATGTAACCTGTAAAACTGTTGACCTTGTTGTTATAATAAATGGCCAGTGCTATCATCAACGACCAGAACTATGCTTATTGTTTCATGTCAATGCTTATGACCCTGCTACAAGTAACTGCATTTATAAACTGTTCGTACATACGATGTCATCGTCGATGTCGCTTTTATATATAATAAATCGTGCCGTGATTTGACATTCATTACATGGGTCAGCAAAACATACTTACAACGTACGGTAACAAACTTATGCGCCAGCGTTGAAGTTTTTTGTATCAAGATTCATGCACCCTGGAAAGAATTGACGGCTTGAATTGTAACATTCGGCTATAAAAGATGATCGGCATAGTTTAGAACCCCGAGTAGCCTGGGTGGGACTTTCGCCATTGTCAGCAGTGTTAGACTAAAACAAACGAACGCTTGGTAACAACTGCGGCCAGCAAATGAAGAGAACATTAGCTGTTATTGTTCATTTGACGGCCCACATCACTAACATTCGCTTAATTATATACACGTCGGCCTCATTAAACAGTAAGCCCTACAGTTCATTGTCAGCATGTCAGACAAAACAAACGAACGCTACGGTAACAACTGGCGGCCAGCAAATGAAGAAAACTTTTTTGTATCAAGATTCATGCAGCGGTGGAAAGGCGCTGGAATTGTTGCATTGAAGAGGGCGGCTTATAAAAGATGATGGCAGTAGTTAGAACCTCCAGTAGGCCTGGGTTCTTTTTTTTTTTATTTATTTATTTTTTTTTTTTTTAGAGAACATTAGAGCCTCATTCTTCATTACGTTACCACCGTTTTTCTTCTTCTTCTTCTTCTTCCGTCCTTAGCCAACGACCGGCAAAGCAGTCAGTGGCCATTACGCCTAGTGGCGTCTTAAGGGCAACAGCGAATAGATTTTCTTTGCCGTTGTTCCCATCACGCCTAAAGGCGTCTTTAGGGCAACGACAAATCAATCCGTTTGCTGTTGTTTCCGTAATCAAAGTGACTGGCAAACGGGTGATCAGCCCGTTGGGTTAGAAATCATATATATTGAGAAAAAACCAAATATAGAAGAGAAGCCCTACAAAATATGTGGTGTATCTTCAATTGGCTGAGCAATAGTGCCCATAAATAATAAGACTCATTATGGTGTGATTTATGATACAACAGTTGTCACAGTTTTTGTGTAGATTCTCGAATTGCCTAAAACAACTGAGTAAGAAATTGCGTACTGAGTGTTGATCTGAGATAGTTTGTGTAATTGTATTCTCACTTATTGCCTAAACAACAGTCAAATGTGATGTGAGACAAGTGAAATCATCAACTTGAACACATTTCAAATAAAACGTGATGTTCTATAAGCTTGTACAATGTCAGGGGACATTTACTAATGATAATGACATATTGAGAAACTCTACTGTAACCAGTATTTACATATCATGTCCTCCTATATATCTCATATTGTTTAATCTTTACAGGAATAATGTGTTCTTCTTGGCTTGGTTGTAAAATTATTTGTTATTCTCATTATAACCGAAGTAGTAAAAGTCACATGCCAGATCAGATAAAACTACAACTGACATACTAACATGGCTGATGAGTTACAGTACTG
This sequence comes from Oreohelix idahoensis, assembly GCA_024509875.1. Classification (NCBI taxonomy): domain Eukaryota; kingdom Metazoa; phylum Mollusca; class Gastropoda; order Stylommatophora; family Oreohelicidae; genus Oreohelix; species Oreohelix idahoensis. Next base: position 29,718 of record JAMPIV010000114.1, read on the forward strand.
TCTTCGTTGCTCCCATTTTGTATTCAGTATCATACAGGTAAAAAATAAGACATATAATTGGTGTTGGTGTAACTAACAAATGTTGATGTCACATGTACAACCAAATTTGTATGCAGGATGTTTGGTTTTGAAATAAATCTTAATTCTTGTGTCACAATGTTGTTTATGTAACTGTCTGGTAGCCAATGAAACATTGTTGTATTGTAATTTATCCCATGTGATGTCAGTGTTCATTCATTTTTCTTGTTAGTTCTTAGAGGGCTGACCAACTAGCTTTGAGAGTACCCAATGTGGAGACACTGGATATGGATAAGGGAGAAATACTAAAGACAATTACAGACCCCACCTGCTGGAGAAAGACACTGGAATAGATGAATCAACACAGCTACAACTGCTGGAATTTGCATTAAATTTAAGACTAGCAAAGATGGGTTTATGAGAGGATGCATCCATCATGTCTGCAACTAGCGTGCTATGGGAACCTTTAGCATTCATACTCTTTGATGTTTACTAAAGAAGACTGAGCACCTATGTGTTTGCACAGAGCGTAATGAGGTCGTATCTGATAAACAGTAACATGGCACTAACATGGCACACAATCAAAATATACAGTATTTACTACATCTGTTTAGACAACAAAGTTGCTCACTCCAAAAACCATTAAAGCTATATGGAATATAGACAATAACTAGATTCACCACAGAAATAGCTAAACTTCTGACAACCGCTGCTAGTGGTACACAAGCTGAAAAAAAGAGCACTTACAATTTTCCATGTAATTTCTCCTTGCTCTCTCTCATTTTCTCTTTACACGTATGCACAATAATTATAGTACTAAGTAAAATAAAGACAAAATTGGTTATCATCAAGTGTTCACACATGACGCTGCATTACATCAACATATTTCATGTAGCACTGGTGTCTATTTTAAAACAGTTTTTTTGGGTTCTGATTGTAATTATTACAGATATACATGATCGCAAAGCGACAATACAGCAGAGAACGTGTACAACTTTGTTTGTGTTTTTTTTAAAACAAAGTATCCCGTTCAACCCTGATGGGTTATAATTAAAACATACAGTGTAAGAAATTCAAGACAATAAAATCAGATTTCTGATATCCAAATATAGTATATTCCTCAGCCCTCCACCCAGTCCATATACAGCAAATCAAAACCAAAATTGTGTGAATCAATGTATGTGTTACACCCCTTGTTCAAGAAACAAACAAACAATAAAAATTAAAAAAAAATTAAAACTAATATGATCAAGACAAAAAAAATCAAAAAAAAAACAAAAAACCAACCAAACAAAGTAAAGTCTCTTACAACGACCCTGCTGTTAATTAAGTTGAAGGGGATGAGAAAGCCTGGAAATGTCCGAGATTACATCAAATCCACCAACTATCTGTCAAGACTTCCCCTTACCTCCCCATTTCAAGAAATAAACAAACAAACGAATTAAAAAAACCAACTAAAATAAATTCTCTCACAACTGCTCTGTTGTTAACACGGTAAAAAGGGGTGAGAAAACCCTGGGGTGTCAGAGATTACATTAAATCCACTAATTATCTGTCATCAGCCATATAAGCACCCCATCTGACTACCACTTTTCCTCACACCATCATTGATTCTTATATATTAATTTTAGTTCTTGTTATATACTGTTTAACCATATTGTGCAATTCTCGAGGTCTGTCTATTCTCAACACCTGTTCCACAGTTATGGATGAACTGCATGCCTGCAAATAATCTAATATTGGTTTTCTATGTTGTTCATCTTCCCACATTTTAAAAGGAAATGCTCTATATTATTTTTTTTTTCTAGACACTCTGCACAGTATTCTAAAATAGCCCATTCCAAGTTGCAGTCTAAGAAGTTTCTTATTGCTAGGAATTTTTAGTTCTCTAGATACCTGACTCATTCTCGTTGGAGCCTTGAGCAGTTTACATGCATGTCTGCCCTTCAGACTTCCATCCCACTCCACTATCCATTCCTCAGTTATTGTTCTTTTAATTAAGCTTTTGATCACTGTTTTACTCATCCCCACATTTATTTGGTTTCTAATATTTCTACTTAGCTTCTTTATCCGCCTTTTCATTTCCTTCTATGCCAACACGGGAAGATATCAAAGCTACTAGAACATCCTCTGGAGCATAGGTGTCACGGCGCTATTTCGCCGAAATTTCAGATTGGCCACCTTGGGTGGTTGACAACCCTGAGAGAAGCGGTTTGTCCAGATCAGGTGACCGGACAGGAAGCGGGAACAAGTTTTGGCGCAAAAGGGAGTTCCCTTCTAGTCAGCGGCCGAGAAAAGGAGGCCCGAGAAAAATATTTTCGCAGATATTTTCACTCGCCAGCATTCTTGTGGTGAATTGAATGCCATGTTTAGATTATTATAGTACTTGCCATATTTCATGCTGAGTGGATTATGTGTTATAATTCTAGATGTGCATAGGATCTAGTGGACATTTTCCTTAGAAAACAGAGTTGTAAAGTGTCTATATGTCGAGAGTAACATTGGCACAGTGTTTCGCTAGTGAGCGATAGTCAGCGATAATGTTCATTCGGTAGGGCATACTAGAATGTATCATGTTGATAGATTGAGCTGGTAGTGAGGCAAGTTACATTGGTATGTTCGTATTGTAATTCATACGTTTTTATGGCCGTGGGAGGCCTTTATTTGTGTGTATATCATATTAAAGGGCAGTGCCTGTGGAAATTGTTATCTTGCTGTGTCAGCCATTACATGTTGTGGTCGTACCTTTGGAAGGACGAGCCTTATTTATCATTAGTATTGGTGTTATTAGAAATCCACAATATTAGTGGTTGTGGTGAATTTGTTGTTATTATTGGTTTAAATATTATATTAATGGTATCTGGTGTGAGGTCAGCTATGCAAGTCCCTGAGGTTTATTAAATACAAATAAGTTTACAGGGTACCTGTCTGCTTCCACCACGACCTCACCCGATTATATATCTCCCCCTACTGAAGTGTATTTTTTAGTTGTGTTGTGTATGTTTGTCTAGCAAGTGTCCTATCCCTGTAAATCTAGTTATTCTTCTGACTCGCAAGGGGATAAATAATACAACTTTAAACATGATAATGAACAGCTTATTTTCACAACAAATTTATTTTTAACAAACTGTGTAAAACAGTGAGTCGTGTTATCCCCATAATATTATTTATATGTCTCAAGGATGTGGGAGGACGCTGGTAAAATTGTCAAGTATTTTCTGTGCTCCTAAAAAGTTGTTGTACAATGTTTATTAATACGTTTTTGTTCCTCACTGTCCTGGTATACACGATTCTTTTGTTGGAAAATCTGAGTAGAGTTGGTTTGTTGTAGATATCAATTTCCCATTTTTTTTTCTTAATTACTTGAGGTCACTGTTTTTGAACCCAAGCTTTGTTGTATTTATTTTTTATAAAATACGCCAGCATCCACCTGCTCAAAACAACGATTTCGTGCTTTTCAATGATGGTATTTGGTGATGGGTAATTACTGGTGTAGGCACTAATGTAGTTAGAGGCCTCAACTTCAATAAACTTATGGGACAGGTGTTAGATCACCTGCGCTCAAACTTTCACTCGCTAGATAGAGAACAGCTACGTGGAACAATACAAATGTTGTCCCATCAGCATTTAATAATCCTCTCTCTTTCATTGATTTCTAAGCATGGCAATATCATCAGACATCAGTATGGTAACTAAACAATTTATTTAGCGTACTCCTCAATTTTGGTTGGTACCTACCCTTCTGGATAAATAAACTTTCAAACCCCGTTTGACATTTTACTTGATAAAGGAAACATTTTTACATTAATACTATCACTATCAATGTCATGTACAATCACACACACGTGACTTGCTGAAAAGAAGACGCCCAGTGATCTTTTCCTGGTCTTCTTAAATGTCATAACACAACTTTTTCTTTTCATCATAAATATTTAATTTTCTTTTCTCTCCCTATAATATGGCCGAAAAGCCTGTCTTGGCGTTTTCTTATACCAGGTTTAATACAGTTCCTAACAAACGCTGTGAAACAACACAGAGTGATGTTGCCTTCCCTCCAGATAAACTGTTTCCCCTTTAATGTTCATAAACAAATTCAAATAATGCAGCTCTCTTAATAATGATAAAATAGACAATATCACTCTGATGTGTAATATATAGCGGCTTCAATTCGTACCCGCATCAAAGATATCTACAATTAAACACAGTTTGAATATTGCTGTATATGCATAATCGCAAATCGCGCTACTAGTGCAGAATATCAGCAAACAAGTGAACTACCTAACTCTTCCGCTTGCTCTGTAAAAACTAACTAGTCTGTAGTGTCAAGAAAGTTTCATCTAAACTAAAAGTGGCCCGGCCATATCAATCTACAAATTGGTTTTATACAACCGTTTGTCTATTATACTAGCAGCCAATCAGAGATGTTTCGTGAATAGCTTTCCTTTTCAATAAACTGACCTCTAAAATATTCAAATAAGGACTTCTTCACCTCCTAATCAATATGGTAACTCCCCGTGACACTCCTTCCGCTACTCCGATCTCTTCCCCTATTTAGTATTCACATTCAAAAAAAACCCAACGTAACCTTAATTTTTTTTTTTTCCCTTTTATTTTCAAAACTACCGTATGTAGAACGAACAACTACGATACGTCAACAAGTGTTGTGTGTATTTCGTCTTTGCCAAGTCCAAACCGTGTGGAGAAGAATAAGGGGGTCTTCGCAAGGTATAGAGGCGCATCTATGTTAATTCTTGTCGCAGTTACGTTCATCCAAGAAATATCGCTAGTTAACTCGCCCGAAACCCTCACGACCTGTCCCTAGCCGACACAAGACGGAATTATAATGTTTAGAATGGGGGAAATCGTTCTTTGGTAATTACTTCGGTATACAATTTCTTGCGTGCTGACTGGGAGTCATGGGAAGAAGCCAGTCAGACACAAACGGGGCTGGTTCTATAATATTAGCATTGGGAGTACTAATTTCCTGAATTTAGCGTTTGTTCTCACAGATTTTACTCTCACACCTCCTTTCCTCAAAACTTGCAATCATTGCATGTTATTATCTGTGAGATCAATTAGCGTAATAAAGTACTATTCACCTACGGCTTTTCCTTACTTTTCCTCACAAGTGGTTTGTCTACTCAGGAACATCTGCTCGACCGGTTTTTCGAGACACGGATATAATATTCGATGGAAAATTGATAAGGTTGAAAGTCAATAACGACCACCTTAATAAACGTTGCATTTTCATGCTTGGCCGTGAGATAAGCAAGTCACTAAGAGGCTGGTGTGATCACATCTGTTTGCATCATACCAAATGACCTAAAACCATTTAAAGATAAATTTGGAACTTTTTTATGGCCCCAGATCAATGCTAGATCACTCTTTTTCATCATTTGTTGAGTAATTTTTTTTCCGCTTTGTTTAACGTTGCGGCTAGCGTAAGCAACTGGGGTTCAATTTTCTACCATCCTGTGAGGTGGTACTCTCTGTAACAAAGCAGGCCCCTAATTCCTATTGTTACTCGCATCCCGTTATCAACACCACAAATTCCTGACTCTTGATCAGGCAATTGCCAATAGCGGCTTGATAGTTGAGTTTTATCTTTTAAACGCCTTGAGTATGCCAATTCCACATTGCGCGCTTGTGCCGATATATGATTTTTTCAGGTTGACTTATCTAGGTTAAGTCTGTTCAGCGGATGCAACCTAACATAGGGTTAAAAGTTCTTTATTGTATTTTTGAATTAAAAATCCACATAAAGATACAAAAGACATCAACATCTGTTTGGGTTTGTGAGCCTCGGTGCTTTTTGTAAGATTTCTCCAGGTTCTTGGCACAGTCAGGGGTCATGTTTAACCTGATAACACCTGTGTGTACCGCACCAAGGAATTCGTGTGCTTTACCAGCCCACACACTAACATTTTGGTTGGTCTTAGTCGTTCAATATTTGATTCTCTGAGCCTATCAATTGCCATATTTCAGAGAGTTTCTGCGTTCTTCGTTATGTTCTCAGTTCGCCTATAAGTATGTTTCGTCCATGAATATTGGTTTCAGTATGCATGGGTTAATCAGGGGGAATCCAAATAAATTGAGAATCATTATCTGGAAAAACACCCTCGGGGCGTTTTTCAAGCACATCTATAATTGGGTCTAACATGTTGAAATCTAATAATGGCATTCCGAGGGTGCTAAAAATGCCTAGATGATAGGTCGACCTCAGGCTTCACTGGAATTTGGTTTATTAGCCTTGGCTAAGATCCTACCTTAGAATAATATTTTGCCTTATTCAGGCATTGGCAAACAGCTGATTGGTATCGGGCACATATTGATTTCTCATGGATTTTATGTGACAGCATTCACTCAAGTTTTACTCGTAATCTATACACAGACGGTGTGCTCCTAGAGGGGTTTCCTCAGTAAACACCACACTGGAACTGTAAGGAGATTCACTGTGAGAAATTGATTCATTCCTTCATAAACTCTGATTACTCAATTTCTCTCCTTCAATAAGCCTTTCACCTTAGCGAAAATGGTATGTAAATTAGGATCTCATACTGGATGGGTGGTTGGGTCTATTACTATCATGTAATAATCTAATAGGCATTTTTTTTGCCGCCCGGATTATCTGTTTGCACGTCTGTTATGTTCAACCAGAACCTTTTGAACCTGCTCCCTCTGGGGCTTTAGTCAGGTGCGTACAGATCTTAACTTATGTGACCTGGGTATTCATATTGTTTTTTAAGGGTTACTAGTGAGAGGCGAGTGTTGTTCCTTTCTTCATTCATGTGGGCTATCGACAAGGTCATCGAGATTGTGTATCAGCCCTGGAATCCTCTCTTTCCAGGTTCTTTCTTTTGGAAATTCAACATGGGCATAAAATTTTCTCTCCTTTCCTTTTTTCGGTCGATTTTTATACATTAGTTCCTAGATATCCTTTCTTAGAAATACGTGTATGGTCCTTTGCCCATCCAATTTGTAACCTTGTTTGTGCCTGCGCGAGGTAGAACGAAGGAGCACCCTTTTCTCCCACATGAAGCTCCTTCAATCCTTAAGCCTTTCTTGCGTAACGTATCTGCTGCATGTGTCTTTCTGGGCTAGCTATGGAGTTTGTTCATTTTGCCAGTTTCCTATCACCAGTTTTTAAGGACGACCGTGGGTCAGTTCGGTTCACGTTGTTTAATACGATGAGGTAACACGGTTTCCTCTGCACCTTCTCATCAGTCCATGGTCCTTAACTTTGGCTTCTATTAATGGACCTTTTATTGGCCTCCCAAATAACAGACGGTTGAGGGTGCCATCCGGATTTGATTTATGTGGAACTTCCGATACGCTAAAACAACGCAGCGGGAAAAATTGGTCCCCATGTATCATGGATTTATTAGTGTTGCCCAGCTCTTTCTCAGTGAGACTAGAAATGAAGAGTTCCCAATCTGAACATCCTCTCACCGAGGCTCAGTTCCCTTGGGGATGGTACGGGACTACTACAATGAGAATAGTGTCATTGGCCTGAAAGAGTCTTAGAAAACCTGTTTTCACGTGTAGTGTGTCCCTTCTGATACCTGACGAACCGTTATCCAGTCAAGATTTGGTGCCGGGGAAAACCTAACCGTTGTGAATATGGTGAGGAGTGCCTCTCTGATACCCATGCATTTGATATATCAATTCGCCATGGACTGGGCTAACCGCCATCTCCAACACTAGTGGAACAAGTGTCCCACTCAGAGTGTAGAATTAGATGAGGAGGAATATAACTGTTCCTCCTCTTGGTTCTGAGTGAGAGGTCCACACAATATCCACTGCAACCCTCTCCTCCAAAAGGCGCGCGTTTTCTCCCACTAATCGGCCACAAAAAATCTCCCCCACTAGAGTTGGCAGGAGCCGTACCATTGGTTGGGCAGGCCTACCCCTTTGACACTTCTGGGAACAGCGATTTCCCACTAAACCTCTACTTTTTATATCTTTCGCGTTACTCATCACACTGGCCAGACGAAGTAATAGTTAATTGGATCAAGACAAAGCCTCATTACGCTCTCCTTTGTCCTGGTAGACACTGCATCCCCATCCGTGACCACTGAACGGAATCGCGTTTTGCTTTTGCCTAGTTCCCAACACTTCTCTTCTATACAAAGTAGGAAGAACCAACTGTTCGTCGCACCTTTGATCCCAGTTCGGCACCTTCTATACACGTTTATTCATTATATAGTTTTTGTTCCTACTTTCGTCAGCGTGCTACGGAGGTGTTATCCGGCATCTAGCGTAATTTCTCTAAAGCTCAGCTTGAGTGACCTTATCTCTTCAGGCCTTTAGTGTGCCCTTCCATCATCTCCTCTCTGGATGAGTATTTATAGGCCCTTTCATCCTCCTCTTTTTCGTCTCATGACTGGTGACCCCCCAGGTCTTTCGTTATCTGCACTGTTTTTTCTTTGCTATGATCAAAGCCTGTTTTTCCTGTGGGGAGGAATCTTCCGCCCTCACTACGGAAATTACATTTAACGACACCCAATAATCAGAGGGTAGATGGGTTCGTTTATCACTGCTGCCTTGATTACTCCTTCCACACCAAGCGAGTTTTTCACATTTTTCCTAGCGATGGGAAGTGTCATGGTTTGCCTACGTCCCCTTGGTTGCCGCTGGATCTCCACTGTTTCTGTGGTGTATTGATCAGCTTGCACCAGGTGAGAACTCACAACTGAATCAAAAATCCAATCCCGTATCGTAAAGGCACCTGCAATGAATGACACCATTTACATAAAAACATCCTCACACACTGGGTGGTGTAAGGTTCCTGCTTGTCCAACAGGTTTAACCTTTTGTCTCCTTTCTCCCCGTTTTCATTGCAGCAAAAGTTAGGAGGTCTTTCTTCGAGTACACATTGTGGTGTCATGATTATTTTTCTTAGCACCACTTTACACCATTTATTTTTTTTGAGAGGAAAATTTTTCTTATCATTGATGCGAAGTTTCTTTCTCGTATGTCAAACTTGGCTTATCATAATAGGTCTTACCCTTGTTAAATTATATCTCTGTGCTCAAATTTAGGTTGATTATGGTTTTGTGGAGCTTTATTATATGTCTATAGCTTCTCTTTAAACTTGCTATCTCAGACTGGGTGCCTGCCTGCATATCTCTTCAGCACATTTAAGATCTCCCCCAGCTCTCTCAGGACCCCTGTTCCGTGAGAAATTTTCTCAGGTCTGGGGCCATGGACTCTCTTAACTGCTCAGTCATAATCATTTCGTTTAGTTCTTTGGTTTTCCGCAGAGCAGTCCATTTCTCCAGGTATGTCTCCAGGCGGGCAGAGGACTGGTGGTAGTTTTCTCCAGTCAACAGTTTGGCATCCCTAAATTCCTTTCTGGACAGTGCACTGTCTTTCTCATATCTAACTAGGTGAGCTTGCTTGATTTAAGAATGTCTGTAGTCATCCTGATCATCCTTGCTCAGTTTGGCGGGACCTCATAAGAGGTTCCCCTAAGCCCCTGAGATACCCTCATACTCCATCTCTCATTTCTCTAGCCCATACATAGTAGCTAACCTTTTCAAATCTAGATAAAGAAAATGACTCAAATTTATCATCATCTTTTTCTACAAATGGGTCCAACCTGGAACCCCATGGCTGAGGTTTGAGGCACCTGGCTTGCAGCAGAGTCGGAGGTGGATGAGCTACTTCCATTATCAGGAGCATGGCCTTGTAACTCCATCTCCCTTAGTCGTAACTCATGTTCCCTTTGTAGCTCTGTTTCTCTTCTTTATTTCTTTTCTCAGCCTCCATCTGTAATCTCTTCTCCTCAAGATTGGTGCACCTCCCCAACCTCTTTTCTTCTTTCCTGGCCTCAGCCTCAAAGATTTTCCTCTCCTCTAACTGCAGCCTCTTGAACTCAGCCTCCCTCTCCGCCTCTAACTTCTTAGTCTCCCTAGCATCCTCTAACATAATTCTCTTCTCCTCAGCTAATCTCTTATCTTCCCTTTCCATATACTTATCGCCCTCTGATGTCACATACTGAATCAGAGCTTGCCCATTCTAAATTCTATTTCCTTTGCAGTCTACCCCCCCCCCCCCCCCACAAAAGCAGCAGATCTGTATTTTAGGCCATATCCGCCATTTATATTAGTTAACAATATGCTCTCAGGCCATACTATCCACTACCTTAACTAATTAACCAACTCTAAACACAAGACAAAGGTGCAATGATTATCTCAAACCACTATCTCAACATTATTTTTAATATTAGATACCTTTTACAACATACTGGGACTAGTGACTCACTTAATGTAGGGTACTAAGAAAACCTAATTAAATATACCACCGTGAGCCGCCAGCGTCCCCAATTAATGTTTGTGAATTATTAACGCTTTTGTGAAATTATTATTCGTATTGGTTTACAATATTATATTTAATGGTATTTATTCCGAGCAATTTTTTTCCACATTGCCTGAGGTCAGCTACATTTGGCCACCAGTGGCCTGAGGTTTTTTATTATACAAATTTTATTGGTTTATGGGCCAATTTACCAATAGTTAGTTTACAGTGGCGTACGGCCTTGTGAACTGCTTAAACCACCACGACCCTTCAACGATTATTATGATTTTCCCTACTGAAAAAGTTGTATTTGGTGTGTGTTGTATGCTGAAGTTCTTGTTGTACCTAGCAAAGTTATTTTCCCTTTGATGGAGTTTACTGCACCCTGTGATTGAAGTGAGGAAAGCAATCTTTTTTTACAAGTGAACAATCACAATCCAAGGCCATACCACTACCTACTTTCCCCCCTACCTAAATAAAACAATATACAATGACTTAAATATCAAATACAAGTCAACTGCTGCCATAATTATTTTTAAAACTAATTCGTTGCAATGATTTTTTAAACTTATTTTTTTTTCAATTTTTATTAGTGTCAGTGAAAATAGTTGGAATTCTTCGGAGGAACTTCATAATTTACTGTGGACCCTTGGTATTAGTGTTAATCTAGGATATAATTACTCTTACATGTAGCAATTAGAGGTGTGCATGTCTATGCTATGCAAACACAAAGGATTATTTCAACTGTCAGACATGCGTTTACAGGGCAGTTTGCCTTCTGTGATCCCAATTGCTTCCCCCACATGATCCCTTCTCAACCAGCTTATGCTTCTTGAAACTCTGTGTAAGTATTTCTTAACTCCTAGTACCAAAGGGTGGAATTGCAAAATGGGTGTTTACAAGTTCTATCTGAACTCGATTTTTTTATTTTCTCACTATCCTGAGTTTTATACCAACATCTTTTGTTGAAGTTTAACTGACAAGTTTATTTCTTTCCTTGTTGATTTAATCGGGAGAGTTTTGATTTCTTGTATGTGAATTATATTTTGTAGCTCAAATGTTGGCTTTATCTTGTAATCTGATTCTCTTGTATACAAAGACCAATGCATTGAGTGGTCACAAAGTAGTTTGAAGATGTATTCAATAACCCAGTGTCAACATTTTCTGCTTTCATGATACAAATGTCTGATTCTTGAAACGCTTACTCAAATTCATCCCCAGACAGCCAACACTTATTCTGTGTAGCCAATCAAACATGAGAGTAAAATTGTTCTAACGACACATATCATGAAAGACTCCAAGGACCAACAGCTTGACAGTTGCTGATACAGTAGCATGCGTCTCATGTGTAGGCAACAAAGATCTAACAGTTTCTCATGACTGATCTGCACTAATAGGTAAAATCTACCTGCAAGTATAACTCTTAGTAATCTAGCAATTAGGCCAGCTCACTGAGAACTATTAGGTGACAGGTGTGTTAGATCAAACCTGGGCTCACTTTACACTCGTAGATGAAACTCTGAACATCATACAAATGTCTTTCATTCAGTTGTCCCACTCTCCCACATACATTGTCTAATAATCTCTCTCTTTCATACTTATCACTCTAACTTGGCAATAATTTAATCAGACAATCAGTATGGTAACAAAACAAATTAGTTAACGTTCTCAATTTGGTTGGTACCCCCCCCTTCTGGATAAAAAAAACTTCAAGCCCGTTTCCACGAATATCAACCGTCAGCACGTTCAAACCAACCGTTTTTAGGACCATTTTCCTTGATAAAGGGAATCATTTTACATTAATACAATACTGAAAGTCATGTACAATCACGGTGCCCTTGACTTCAAAGATGGAAGAAAGTTCAAAGGGCCAGTCGATCTTCCTGGGTCTTTATGTTCATAGTAGGCACAACTTTTTCATTACAAACTCTAAAACATATTCAAGAGGCTAGTGTCTCCCCATATGGCCTGAAATGAAATCCCCCTTACGGGCTCCTCCTCACTCTCGCGTTACTACTACATTTAAATTTGTCAAACGTTTTGCAAAGGTAAATACCATGAAAGTTGAATGTTGCCTTTAACTGAGATAAATGGTAGGAGTCCCCCTATGAGACTGAAAGAAAATTCTTTCTCTTTTTTTCATGATTGCACTTTGAGGCAGCAAAAAGTGAATAACACATTTTCCTCCACCTATGACTGATAATTTTCTGCTTCTCACTGCCTTTCTCTCAGTGATTTTTTCAAATGGTTTTCTGGCGCAACTTCCCATCAGTCCATGGATTTATTCCTTTTTGAAGTGTCATGTGGATGGTGATCGTCTGCTAGTGCAGACTGAGCAAACAAGTACAGCACTCTTTGCCTAGTCTATAAGAGGCAAAGGTGATGGTAGTTGTCTGAATTTTTCCTGCCATGCTAGTGTGAGACACCCGAAACGGATGGAATACTAATACTAATGTGGTTTAATAGCAAACCGTTGGTCTCGTATATTACAGCCAATCAGATATGTCTATGTTAAACGCTTTTCCTTCTCACCTAAAAGCAGTCTAAAAGTGCTTCAAAATAAGGATCGTGTTCCCTCCTAGTGCAAGTTTTGCTGCAGAGGGTTTCTGTGATGGCTCCTTAAGCGATATCAGACTTTCATCTCCTATTAGGTGTATTAAAAATCAGAAAGTGATTAATTCATTCACGTTAATTAATATAACCTTAGATATACACATCTTTCTTATTTTCCACTTACTTTCATGACCTATGTGGAAAGCACACTTCGCAAAGTCAGCAAGTGTGGACAGCCAAAACTGCTTGCCACACTTCTCACCGAGTGAATACATGGCAGACAGTTTCAGTAGTGAATGAGCGCAATGGTGAAGCTTATTTAGTCTAGCCAACGCTTCTCAGCAATAGCGTATAATGTTACATGCCCTGATATCGTTTTGGCATTACTTGGTATACGTCCATTGGCTTGCTGCTGGCGTATGGGAGAAGCCAGTCAGACCATACAACGGGCTGGTTTCTATATGTATTAACATTTGGAGTACAATTTAACTGGAATTAGCGTATTTTTCTCACAAATTTCCTACTGATCTCTGTGGTCTTTTTCAATGAGGTATTATGTATTTGACAGTATATGATGGTTCCGTATCTGCCATCCTCAATGTTTTTTGGGATACAGTTCACTTGTCATTTATATCTTTTTTCTTGAGTAGCACTAAGTGCAGTTCTATGTCTAATGACTGTTATACTGTAAATCCTCAGGTTCCCAACGTCGACAATGACATGAATTGGGACGGTTTGCTCACACAGATTCAATGTGCTCAGCTGGTTTAATCCAATAATACTGTCATCTAAATGGGGAGGGTTCAAGTGTAAACTATTACTCACACTGGTCCTATGAAACCATAATCATTAACTGTCGCTATTTCTGATTTATCCTGCTACTCGTGTCACTAAGCTGTGTGGGCAACTAATCACAAACATAAAAAATGCAGTAAGTAAAGTTCCTTCTTAAGAGGGAAGAAGAAAGCATATGTGTTGTAGTTTGCAGTGTAAAGCTTTTCGTTAGTAGTATTCTAACTACTGTCATTTACATTGTTTTTGTCTGTGTTTTCAGTTGCTTTTTTTCTATAAAAGTGACTGCCACATATCTATTTCGGTTTAAAATAAATTCATAACTAATAGTCCCCTTAAGTCATAACCCTCTGATCCCCTGGGGACATGCGCCCCTTGAAGATGGGACAAATGCCTCAGTCTTGCTGTCACGTGCCATCATATTCAACCTAGTGTCTCTGGCTTTCTAATTGATCTCCGCTCCATTATTATTCCTACTGTTCGTTGTTCTTGCGTTTTCACTAACAATGTTTCTGAGGTCGGCACAGAATCCATATAGTGCCCTTCACCATCTTAGTGTGTTACTCGATAAGGCTTTATCTTCCCAGGTATCTCTTGTAGAAAATTTATGCACCGCGATTCTAGTGCGTCTCTTACGTCTAAGCTTTTGCACACATCTCTCGAACTAAAATACTTGTGGCACAACCAAGGCCTGTTCTTTTGACCGTCTGCAGAAGACCATACAGTAATTTAGAGTTCGTATTTTACTACGTCCACAGGCTCAAGTTTCAGCTCATTTATTTCTGTTACACTGGTCACATTTCACTAGATGACAGCGAAAGAGTTTTTCATATTGTTTTTTTTGTGAAGATAACATCAAGAGATGGACATGTTTGAGTCTATCAGAGTTACCACAATGTTCTCTAGTGATTAGAAGACGTTGGAGATCCAGGTTACAGCAAACCTGTAGGCTTGTGGTTATGGCAACGATGATGATGACTGTCGACAAGGCTAACAAAATCTATTGCACAGTTCTGTCTATCGTAAATAAAATCTAAGTTCTGTGATCTTCCTTGGAGGCTTGTAAGTTTCATTCAAAATACATGATTCCTCTGATCACGTGATATAACCTACGTTGTGGTAGAGCGATATCGGCTTTGATGTATACAACGACAAGTCATGGGCAAAACAATGGCAATGTCAACATAAGCAATTGTGACTTGAGAACAATCCGCTATCAGTTGAGTGTCCTCCAAATCACATTTATCTCCACGATTGTTGATACAAATCTCATTAACGACAATGTCATAGGTGAGTCAATAAATACATCAGGGACAATACGTACTGCTGAGTTTTACCACTCCTTCTGGTTAGTGAGTCCTATCGGTAGATCAACTGGATTCGACCACACTGTCTAAAACAAAAAAAATTTTATTTTTTTTTTCTTTCTCTTAACATTTTCTATATGTTTTTCTGTGTCAATTTTACATGCGCTGTTTTTTAAATATGCAAAACCGTTTTTTCTCTATATCAGGGTCGGGGAGATATCTCTAGAAATACGCCCAATTGAAGTTTTTTGTTTTTTTAACAACGGCATACAGTTATTACAACTTCATTTGTACAAGAAGTATAAACAGTTATTGTAGGGATCGTGAATTTCTTTGCAGGTGACTTTCGTCTCGGTGAATTGGCTAATGTGTGTGTAAATCGAGATAAGCAGATCCTATCAACAATAATGCGGCAAGGCATGGTCACACTCTCCACCGTCCTTGAATAACTAGTGACCTCATTTACGGCGATTTATAATTTGATGGAATACGTTCTCCATCGTTCATCGCTGACTCTCGCCAATGGTTTTTTTTTTGTGTCAGGGATAAAATAGTCAAAGAGATAGCGAGAATCGAGCAATTGGAGCATTGGATTTTGAGGAGCTAGGGACAGGTTTACAGTACCAATATAATTCTGTATGGCAATCTTTGCTCTGTTTATACCAAATATGCAACATAGTCGACTGTATTTGTTGATTTCCCAGTAAGTTATCGACGACGATTATTTGAATGCCATCATCCTAGATGTGCGTAGTTCGTTTCGAAGAAGTTGACGAAGTGGTGTCCGTGGGATAGTAATGGTTTATTTATGGTGGAGAGGTGTTGGGGGGGGGTGGAGAGAGGAATATGTAGGGAGGTTGAGGTGGGGGTTGGGGGGGGGTGGGGGGGGGTGGT
>JAMPIV010000115.1:0-112788 GCA_024509875.1 Oreohelix idahoensis
CGTAATGAGAATTTTCACATGCAGACACATACACGCACAAGCGCGTGCTCGCACGCACACACACTCTTATATAGTGTGTGAATCTTCCCTGCCTGTTTCTATATGTCTGTCCTATCTTTGTTTGCTTTTTTTATCTATCAGTCAAAGCATCACTCAACCAACAAATAATACCAAGATCTTTAGGTCTTTTATGTTTGAACATGCGCCCCAATATAGCTAACGGACGTTATGTCTAGGCTGACCTGGGAGCGCCTCGCCAAAACGAAGCAAAATTTTCTTTAAAAAAAATACCCAATGAAATAGACGGTAAAGGCATCTGTCTGTCTGCTTGTATGTATGTCTGTATCTATCTATCTATCTATCTATCTATCTATCTATCTATCTATCTATCTATCTATCTATCTATCTATCTATCTATCTATCTATCTATCTGTCTATCTGTCTGTCTGTCTGTCTGTCTGTCTGTGTGTACTCGGAGTGAGGTCAAGCTATGTAAGTCCCTGAGTCTAATTGTTGATGATGTTTTCTCAGGGTACCTATCCGCTACCTCTCTAAGATCTCACTCCGGAAAATATTTTATGATATTGTTATGTGTTTTATATGGCTACGTGTCAAAGGTAATGTAAGTATAGTGATAAGTGCATAAAACAAACACAACTGTAACTCAATGAAATGGACTTAAGTAAGACTGGTGTTAAGTTTAGACAATTATTTTTACAATTTTATTTTCCTGTCCATCAAATCTTTTTGGGGCAGGAAGGGTTAAAACCGAAAAGAAATGTATTTACACATAATAAATAAATAAGGTGGAATCTTTGTCCATATCTTGATAATAAACAAGTGTCACTGTAGGTGTATAACACAGACTGCTGTAGTAATGTCTAAAAGTGAGAGTCAATGGTGGGAAGGGCTATTTTTGTCATCATACCCACAAATATGAAAGTTCACGTGTGGAAATTTTCTTTTATTGAATGAGTGTTCAATGCCCACGTAAGGGGACTTCCCCTGATGTTTCTAATTGATGTAGGCTTCAGTAGATAATATATATCTTCAGCAGAAGGTCTTGCTTCAGGCCAAAAAATATGCAGCATACACTTTGTTGAGGCTTTCTCTTCCTCCAATTATGTCTTCACAAGGTTTCCTGTCACCAACTGGTAACAGGCAGTATAACCCGCAATCAATGAAATATTTCACACAAAAGTAAGATTAACTGGCAATCAATGGCACAGGTGTAGATCGCTGTCGCCCAGACCGCAAAGGCATTAGTCACACTGCTATGCGTCTGATCTTAATCTACGAAGTTGAAATATTTTTCTCAAGTGGCCGCGTATTCTGGTAACGTGTTAGTTTTATCCCCCCTTTCCTAAACTATCATTAACCAATCAAACAAGCCATACAAATTTGACTGTTCAGAAAAGCGTCCCCTAAAATGTAACATCCGAAGATTTTCAAAATTGAGCATTCCTCATTGTGTTTGTCAGTCTGTTCTCAATTTTTATTTTCTACAATATCCTGTTTATTATTGAGTCGATTTCAATTTTTAAAAGTGATTCTTAAATTGCCCTTTGGCCTCTATCATCCTATCTAGTTTTCATCTATCTCTTATTCATCGTTTTCATCTATGTATTTTTTCTCTATATTTATTCTGAACAGAATACTTTTCTATACGGCAAGATAATATATTATAGGGGAATAGTAAGAAAATGACCTTTATATTTATTTTTGACATGGATTTTCTTTGAAAATGTCTCTAAATCCTTGATTGTCTTTTAATCTTCCCGCCACACCTGCCAGCCTCTCAAGGCGCACCACTGATTAAGATTGTCCTTCCACTACAAACTTGCCATCAAGTGTTATATCTCTGTCTACAATGCCCAGCAGAGGTGTCAGCCCATTGCCAACAACCACATGTGTTTGTTAATCTGCCGAAAGTTCCAGTCGGTAGGTAGTTATAGTACCTGTCTATGATTGTGTCAGGCGTAGCAGTCTATGTTTATTAATATGTATACGCCTGTATATGATTCTTTTCTTGAGTCTCTGAAGGTACAAAGACAGAATAGGACTTTTGCTCCCTCAGGCAATTCGTACACGGCGACTAATATAATATGAGTTTGTGTCTGCTTCTGGCAACATCATCCTGTAAAACTAATTGCTACAAAAACCACAGCTAAAATACAGCTGTCTGCATTAGCTATAAATATATAACGTGACGTATGTATCGTCTGCCCATGCGCAGCCGAGCGGTCAGTTTCCCGTGCTATTGATAAAATGTAAACAGCCCTGACGAGACGTGCCATGGTTGTGTTCCCGTGGTGGATGTGTTATTCGATATATATTTTCTCAGTGGCTTTTAATAAGATTTGGTCGCCACGATTGAATAAGATGTCTTTATGGGCGTCGAGTGCTACAGCTTCCATGGGAAGTATTGTGACTGTATTTTGAGGTAAACATTTTCTATTGTCAGCACATTTACATCGGCCGCCATACTTCGTTCACGTCCTGCTCGAACCTGAACGCTAGTCTCTTACGGCCAGAATTGAGATTTATGAATTGTATGCCTCTTACATTGTTTACCACGATGGACTGACACTGGACCTTAATGAATGCAATCTACCTAATGTTATTTATGCTGAATTATTATTTTAGCTACTGTGAATAAATTTGGATGTGGACCAGTCTTCACCAACTCATTGATTAATCATTAACACTGTTGTACGAGGTAAGAACGATACTGTGTGGCTGTGTTCAGGTAAAAAGTATGATGCTAACCCTTCGTCTACTCAACCTAGCATTCGCGTAAACATCAGCAACGATTGAAGACATACTCACCAAGCCAGAACCTAACTGCCCCCGCATATAACATTCCTTCATAGCCATTACACAACAATGATGATGTGAATGGCCCTAATAAATGTGACAGTGTGTTTGTTAACTAACATTACTTATCCATGAATGACTTAACTTGCTAGTTAAAAAAAGTAAAGGTAATCACATAACCGATACTGCCGTTGAGGAGTGAAGTGTTATAGACTCACTATACTATGTCCAGCATCGAGAGGTGGAGTGACCAGTTCGCTTCCTCCCTGTCTTTTCCTGCCGTAACTGAAAAGCAAAGTCAGATGACCATTTACAGCTGGGTAGACTGGAGCATGACGATACTGTGAATCGAACCAAGCACCTTCACCGCGAGAGAAAGCGCTCTAATCACTCTGTCAATGGGACCCTCACAACTTGCTAGGACATTGTTAATAAATGCACATATCTATGACTTTTAAACTTGCCAGTCTGTTGGGAAGGCACAAATGTTTAAGACTAGTAGAAGTTTATGTCTATAACTTCAATCGACCATTTAGTCTATTGTCGCAAAATTGGTTTCAATTCATTGCAAACGGGTTCATGGAGTTTTACAAACCATTCGCTGATCGATTGTCACAAGGCGACCGCTTTCAAAATGGCGGTGTATCGGCAAAATGTTGATTAGACAGGGCAATCGGCAATTATAAATAAAAGCTTAAAGGAATCATTGAGAAAAGGATTTCACCTTTCAGTCCAGGAAAGGATTGTGTATAACTGTATATAAGAAGAAACGGTAGGAAGTTATCATTTACGGAGATATATGCGTATTACGGCTGCCCACAGTTACGCTGTAAGCCTGTAAACCCACTTCTGTTTTAAATATTTAAATCAACAAATACCAGTTTGGGAAATTACATGGATAGAAAGAAAGAGATATATCGGCTATATAAAACAAGATAAGATGGAACAGTATGGATAATATATAAGGCGAGGATGAGAGAGGGAAAGTTTCAGTCAACGCACAGATCGGATGAAATCTCTGTTTCGGAAAGAAATTTCAGCCGAGTCTTAAGCTGTGACGTCACTGCTCTCCGATACGGCCGCGTTAGGCTTATAAATAGCGTATCGGAAAACTGGAGACACACACAACGAAAGAGGTTTGAGACAGACTGACGGCAGAGATCGCTACTACGCTAAATCCATCTGAAGTGTGAGCGGATCGCCAGAAGTTTCAGTCAGTGTCTGGAGTCTGAGGGTAAGCGAAATTAGGATAACTACCGTGTGCCCCCCATGCTATAATATTGTTTTTTAATTCAGGTTCATATATAGAGTTCACAAAATATGCCTGTATAATATTCATTAATATAATGTATTGTTATTTTGAATATGATTTAAACTCTTGCTTTGTGGATGATTGTTGTTTGTACAAAAACGTATCAAAACTAGCCCCACAGCCAAAAGTAGATAATATTTACCATTTAATGCTGTATATCGTACGGAGATAAAGGCAGTCCCATGGCAGAGATTGTCATAGGCAAATGAAGTGTTAGAAGCTTCATCATGGAAGATACCGCTTTTACGAGGTTAGGTGACTAGTCCCCTTCCTCGCTGCCTTTTCTTCCCTAGTTCGAGCGCACAACTGAATGCCCATTTACAGCTGGTAAACTGGAGCGTTTCATTGCCAGGTTTCAGTTCCAAAACTATGTAGTTGTTCTACTAAAGAAAGCAACCTGATCGTTTGGTCAGTCGGGCGCTCACTTTATTTAATTGTGTATAAATTTGGTGTAGATGCTAAGAATGGCATTAGTATTTGAACTTGTACCTGATGTGATTTGGGAAGATCAAGTTATAGAATATGAAAGGATGTACAGGAGAGGAACAAACCAGATGATGGTTATTACTGATAATGTTAATACTAATTCGGTATCATTGAAATGTTGTTACTTACTGTGACTGTATAACTTTGACTTCTGATGACTGACTAGTCTGACTTATGTATCACTGAAATGATGTCCTTACTTACTATGATTGTATAACGGTGACATCTGATGACTGACTGGTCTGACATCTGTGCTAGTCAGCTACAAGTCTAGCCAGATACTAGCCAAGGCTGATATGATGTTTCATGTTCCATGAAATAACTCAAACCAGACTGTCCAGTATCCGAAACCTTTGTTGTACATCAGAGGCAATCCCACGAAAGTGCAGGACCTCAAAGAGTGAACTTCAACTGGTCATTGGCATCCCTAGTGCTGGGTCTACCAATACTGATATATGCAACGGACAGTCCGTGTCAGCAGGATCAAGAGTCAGATAAGTGTCACTTAGGACACTGACCACCACAATATATGAAAAACAGCCAATAGTTGAAAACAGTAGTAAACCAAAAAGAAACTCAGTCAATTGATGACAGTTATTTGTAAATTCAAAGGACTAAGAACAGTGATATAGTGATTGCAGTTTTCAGTAACTTTATTATTCAAGATCTTGAAGTCTAAATAGACAATAATAGTAATTGTGTGAATTAATTTTATATATATTTTAATGCTCTGTTCCAACTAGCAGTAATAGAATATTAGTGTAAATATTAAAATATTTTAACGGTACCTGAGGAATTATTCACTTCTTACAGTTGTGGTCACAGTGAATGTTCATTTTAATTATCCCCTAGAATATAAGAAATCATAAGATAGTCACAAGGAGGAGACGCCTTAAATCTTGGTACAACTTCTTACCAACTGGCCAGGGTTTTCACAGTCTGACTATTTCTATGATGTCCATACACCAGTGCTATTTCTAAGACTGGGGTATTACTTGTAAGACCAGGACTCTTTACTGGCATACTATCCTGGTAGCCTATGAGATACCTGGATTCTCACATAGATACATAATTTTAATTAACCTCCCGCTACATCTATGACTTCACAATCGTTGGAATTTGACATCCAACGTAAGTCTAGCAGCGATGCACGTATGAGAAGATGAATCTGTCGTGTATACAGCCTGCGAGCTACAGGAACAGTTAGCATTCACACTCTTCGACATATACAGGCATACCTCGCTTTATTGCGCTTCGCAGATATTGCGTTTTTTTTTTCTTTTAAATTATTCATGTTTATTTATTAGAACGTGACTTCTTCTTCCGATAGATTTTAGCAAATAGATTACGATTCGCTGAAGGCTCAGAGATGAAGACTGACATTTTTTTTAGCAATAAAGTATTTTTAATTTTACAGTATATTACTTTTGTTTTAGACCTAACGCTATTGCGCACTTAACAGACATAGTGTGAACATGATTTTAGGCTTTTATATGCAACGGGAAGCCAAAAAATGGGTGTGATCTGCTTTATTGCGATATTCGCTTTATTGCGGTGGTCTGGAACCGAACCCGCAATACCTCCGAGGCATGCCTGTACTGAGGGAGACTGAGCACCTATGCGTTTGCCCGGTGTGCAATGACGTCGATTCTGTTCAACAATATTAACCACACTTTTGATAAATAACCTCAGTTGGGCTTAAAGTTTTTCAATATTTGTGGGGTCCATAATTTCTGCACTTTTTCTCTATTCAACTTTTAAATTTATTTAAATATTATTCTTACTACCATTATTTTGTTTCAATTGTTGTATTCTATTTAAAAGGATCCAGTTACATGCCCATTCAGGCATATTGGGAATATGGTGTTAGGCCCATATTATCTTGACCATATGATTTTAATATTGTGTTATTCTATTCTCCAGGACGACCCAGAGTCCGCTGGGAGGACAACATTAGACAATCTTTGAAGGACCGAGGACTAGAATGGAACCAGGCCAGGAAGAAGACAGCTGATAGAATGGTCTGGCGCTCTCTCTTCCAAACCTCTACACCTCACGGTAGAAGGGGAACGACTAAGTAAGTAAGTTATTCTATGGGGGGGGGGGGGGACAGTCCCAACTAAGATGGTTTGGCCATGTCTGCAGAATGGGAGAAGACCAGCTACCACGACAAGCATGGGAAACAAAGAGCCAAGGATCCAGACCCCCAGGACGACCCAGAGTCCGCTGGGAGGACAACATTAGACAATCTTTGAAGGACCGAGGACTAGAATGGAACCAGGCCAGGAGGAAGACAGCCGATAGGATAGTCTGGCGCTCTCTCTTCCAAACCTCTACACCTCACGGTAGAAGGGGAACGACTAAGTAAGTAAGTTATTCTATGGATGATATCCAACGACTAGGTAGCCATTTTCTAATGATAATTTTCGTGGTAAGAAATCAGTGTGGGGCTTCTCAACTAGACTAAAAGGCAGTATCGTCGTTGAACGTAGCGGGGCTTACATAACAACAACCTTCAGCGTGAGAATTGAGAGGCAGCTACTGTAGCCCAAAGGTGGCTACCTGAAACTTCATTAACAAGAACAACTATTATTTTGTAAGACTCTCTGCCCATGCTTTGGAAGGTCCAAAATGGATGGCTACGGCATGGATGGAAAACCTCCACAGACGCCTAGAATATTCAAGAACAGATGTGGATCTACTGTTCTGGTCATGCAGGGGTACGCGGCAATGAAAGAAGTGACAGACTAGCTGCAAGAGCACTCACATTGTGTGCATGTGATATGGATAAGGGAGAGATACTGAGGAAAATTAATAATCGCCTATTTTAGACTGACACAGCAATAGATGAACCATCAAGGCTAACGGGCCTGGAATTTGGCATCAAATGTAAGATTATCAAGGTTGTACGTATGGGTTGTTGTTGATTTTAGGACCTTGCATAAACCACTGGCTTTTGTTTTGTGCATGAGATACCCGGTTCAACCCCATATGGGTTATAATTTGGGTATATAGTGTTCCTTTGTCTACATAGTATATTACATTTGTTGTTTTCTAGACCTAGTTCTCTGGCGTTTGGTGTGGCGTTTTCTCAGATCTGTTAGTGTATCTCTTCCCTGTTTTTGAGTATATCTCCCGTCAGCTTGTTGAGTTTTGAGATGTTTGTACTTTGATTTATTGTATGCTACCTTCTTATTTACTGCCCTTGAGATTAACTCACGTATTTCTATTGGGAATGCACTGCTTTGTAGTGTTTTGTAGTGTTTTGTAGAGGACTGAGCACCTATGGGTTTGCCCAGAGTGCAGTGATGTCGATTCTGATCAACAACAACAATGAGTAACCAAAACAGCAGCAACTAGTTACGTTCGTGCCTTCCCATCATCACCATTTCCTTTATTCACTCCGTATGGAGCATGGATTGACCACGACAGATAATCCTGTGAATATGCAAACATAAAAGCACGTGCGTTTGCAAATGTGGTTTCTATAGCAGGTTGTTTTACAAGGTGAATTTTTCGGTCTCGTGCACAATCTCATTGGTGACGTCTCGGTACGACATGCCTGATGCAGTAGTAGTCCTTTTATATCTGTGTAGCCTTCCGGGAACTTCCCGAGACCAGGTTCATGCGCCCATAGATATATATATATTCAGTTGTTTGAAAACAATTCGATTTTACTGTCGATTTTGCCTAATTCACGTCTTTGATTTTCGCAGCCTCATTAACAGCAACCGGGCTTCTCTTGCTTTATTGTTATTTATTTCGTGTTGGCAGTGGCGTACTAAGAGGGGTACTAGGGGTCGTCTGCCCCGGGTGACAGTCAGGATGGGGGTGCTGTCGGACACTATTACGACAGTAATTACTGTTTAAAATATACATGCAAGTGTTTCTGTACGGGAGGAGGAGATGCCAAAGGTAGGATCCACCCGGGGTCCAAACATTGTATGTACGCCCCTGCGTGTTGGAGGTAGGTTTTGAAAGAGAAGATAGCTAGACATAAGTGAAACTACATGAGCGGAAAAAAGATGCAGTGAAAAGGAAAATCAGACTCTCTTCAGTCAAGTTAACTCCTATGCATCTTCTTATTCTCGTTCCTTGACACTTGTTGCAGTGCATGATGTCACCACCACTGTAGCTAATCAGCGTGTGGAACGTCTGCATCAAAGCACCAATATGATTTTTCAGCGATGGTTTCTGTAGCAATTTGTCTTACATGACGAGCTTGTCAGCCTCATGCATAACTACATATTAGTCTCTTCTTACGATAAGATTTAATATGCATATTTAAAACATATTTTTCCAGATTAAAAAGACAGCGTTGTTATTTAAGATTTTGCTAGCCTAAATTCTCGTTATCATATAGGCAAAATAGAGGTCACAGAACCAGGGTATATAAATACACAGGTAATTGACAAAGATTAAGGAATAAATGCAGTAAACGACAATAAAGCAGCAATTCAAGAAACACTCGTACAATATGCAGAGTTATAAATATATATTGATAGAAAAATAGAAAGGTTTTTAGGTACAAATAGTTATATGAAAATATAAATACAGAAGGCAAGGAGGGATTTAATTGCATTAGGAAATATACTGAGATCAAAACAAATCAACTCAAAAATCAGAATCTTCAACTCAAATGTCAAGTCAGTCCTATTGTATGGCTCGAAACATGGAGAAACCAGCCACAACAACAACCACAAAGTTACAGGCTTTAGTAAATGGGTGCTTACAAAAAATCGAAGGATTGCAATGGCATGTCAAGATCAGCAATATGGAGCTAATGACAAGAGCCATTGAAACAAGAGATGAGAAGGAGACGCTGGCTATAGGTACATTGAGGACACATGTTTGTAGCATTTCAAGGCAGTCCTTGTTCTGGAATCCCTATGTTAAGAGAGGAAGAAGGCGACACTAAAACGCACGGAGAAGAGAACTGGAGGCCTAGAGCTGATGCCACGGGACAGGATGTCTTGGCTTGAGTTTGTTGCTTCCCTTGGAAGCTAAATTTAGCTTTATAAAGTGTAGTGATAATGATGATTATACAGGCAAATAAAGCATTAACCAGCCATTTTCGTTTGAGATTTTTTGATGTTTATACGGCTCAGTGAACACATGGCATGGGTGAAATATCTCCAGGCACGCAGGGTTCTTTTTTCTTCCCCTTCTGTTCTTCCTTCTTCTTCCTTGTTCGCCTTCAGACTGCCACTTTAATGACTCTAATAAAGGCGGTAGTCAGCTCAAGGTTCCTGACATCCCCAAATAGTATTTCGTGGAGTGATGTAGGTTATTGCTATATGCTACTCAGTTCATTGCTGTACCTTGGGCATACTTCAGCTGGCGTCGGGCTGGTGCAGCGGGTGCAGAGATCTGTTGCACCAATTCTGTACTTGTTGGTCTTCCAAGAATCCTGTTTTTTCTCAGAAGTTTCACTCTCATTGTCTGCGTAATCTCTGTATATCTCTCCTGTTGCTGTGTTATCCTTCATTTGACAGTGTAGACAGAGAATCACTTTGGAAATTGATGAGACATTACGGAGTTCCCATGAAGATCATTAACTTAATAAAGAAGACCTGTGAAGACATGACATGCAGAGTGCTTCATGAAAGACAACTTACAGAACCGTTTAGGATTAGAATGGGAGTGAGACAGGGATGCCTCTTGTCTCCATTTATTTTCTTACTAGCAACAGATTGGGATATGAAAACATCGACATCACTCAACAGAAAAGGAATCCAGTGGAATCTGACTAAACAGCTTGATGATCTAGATTTTGCAGATGACTTGGCTCTTCTGTCCCAAAACCATTATCAGATGCAAGACCAAATGAAAATATTCGATGAGAGTGAAGCATAATGGAAAAATACGCTTATTTAGATTTTAGTATGTAAACACACTGCATCGCCGAAGCGTTAATTGCCACAGTACTAGCAGACGCATGCGCAGTCTTAACCTCGCCGGGGAAGGAGAGGAAAGGCAAAACCGTCATAATGGCGAAGCAATTTGTGCATGAGGACAGATGGAATTTCTTAAAGGACGAATTGGAGCAGTGTTGTTTTACAATAATAATAACTGAGTTCGCTAGTGGGAATGTTCATACATGGAAATCTAAAAGGAAATTGGTAAGGAGGATGTATCTACTGAAATATCGATAAGTTGAGTTTGTGAGAAAGCCACGTTCGAAGGTAGGCCTAGTATTAATCTTTAAAAATTTATTTAGACTGCATGCCCACATGGAAAGCTAATATCAAGGAATGGATTTGAAGCTTGTCGCAGGGGATTTTGAAGGATATTGACCAGACGGTGATAACCCAGGCCATTTAAGAGATACAAGCCTTAATAAGTTGCAAGGTTACACACAATGAGCCCATAGACGGCATTTTCTAGAATTATTTCTGGCCAATCGGAAACGACTCCCTCGAACGTACGCGCCACTGATATATAAGGGTGGCAGTTTCGAAAGTCATTTGTCACACACAACCTTGTTAAGCCCAGCCAGAAGAAGCAGAGTAGAGCACTGTCATTGCCAAGCCATTTTTGACTGTATGCAGGGCAGGCATTTTCACTAAAAGTGTAATTCTGTGTTGGAGAAAGATTCTTAGAGGGAATGTAGGACTATCATAAGTATTCGTGTGAATAATGTAAATTTTATTTCAGGAATTAATAGGCTTGTGAATATACCAAACATATTGATTGTGTGAATAGGATGGCTAAAGATTGTCAAGCCTTTAAAACTACCCACAGCAGTCATTGCTAACAATAAGCATATCCAGTGTGGTCTACTAGTACCATTTTACTAACTATCATTAAAGGACCAGCAGTGGCTTGGCATGAGAGTGTGGAAGGCAAAGGCTGCATCATGGGTCATTTTTTCATATTGATTGTTGATTATTTGATTGACAATGTTTTGCAGTAGACACCAATCTGTCTCCCTACTCTGTATCATACAGAGCCATTTATCATTCATTGTACACACAGCATCTGAAAAAAACATTCTCATCTCAGCACACCGTAGGGATAACAAGCATCCCAAGAAACCATTGGATACATCATATTCATTGTTTCAGGATCCTAGTGCACCATCACAAGTGTGATCATGTTTCTGAGGTCCTTATATCCTGCTGTATGTGAAGCCCAGAGATAGAAGGAGCCTATTACGGTCATTCCCCTTACTGTTTTGGAGTTTGCAGAACAGACTATCAGTGTGTTAGTAAGTGCAACTGACTTGGACCTGAGATAAGTTTCATGAATCTAGTAACCAGTGTGAGACAAGCTACTATTGTGAACAGAATGTGTTAAATGATGAACTTGAGCTGTAAAATAGGAGAGACAGATAAACTTTAATTTATCTCTATTAAAATAAATACAGAAGGACGGTGAACATTCCTGGTGGACAAGATAGAGTGTAAAGGAATTTGTTATTTAATAAGATCCAAAGTGGATCCTTTTTTTTAGTATTTACTTACAAATAGATTGGAATGTACATACTCTACCATAATCACCATTGCCTCAACATTCCCCCATCATCACAATAGTACATAGTGTAGATAATAAATTAATTGAATTGTAAGCCACTTGAGTTATTAATTACTTTTATTCAAAGGAATTACAGTTCTATTTTCAAAGTTAAATAAGTACATCATAGGGGGTCAAAAGGTGAGAGGGCGCCAGTATAATCTGCTTGTCTATATCTAATCCTTGCCACAGATTATTCACAGCCTTGATCTTCTTGTGAGGGTGAGACCAGTGAACCCTAGACACTGGGACTTCACCATGTTTCAGGAGAGAACACTACTTCTGTCAATATTATCACTACATCTATATAAACCTCTCGCTACACTGGGGGCCGGTCCGGGATATTCCTGTATATGCAGAACCTTAACGTATCTACACTATCTATCTTTAGTCTGTCTAGAGCCACTAGTAATGTGTAAAGTAATTTTTTTGAAATTGAATTCTAAATTGAATTGTCATTAATAAGTACCATTGAATACTAGAAAGACAGCTTGAACTCCTAAAGAAATTAGAGGCTGAAAGAGAAGCAGAAGAAAGAAGGTTGCTTAGAGCTCATGAGTTGAGATTAAGGGAGCTTGAACTCCAGGGAACTGCTAGCATTCATGGTGGTAGCTCGCCTCAGTCTGAAAGTAACTCCAACCAAAGTACTTCTAATGGAGCCAAGAACTTTCATTTAGATCCCTTTACTGAAAAGGACGAAGGAATAGAAGACTAACTTGACAGGTATGAGCGGATGGCTACCTCATATGGTTTAGAAGGAGAGAAGTGGAACTTGAAGTTGTCACAAGGATTGAAGGGTGTAGCTTATAGTGTGTACTTGAAACTTCCCAGAGAAGATCAGAACAATTATGAAGCATTAAAGCAAGCCCTGTTGCTTAGGTATGCAGAGTCTTACGGTAGAAAATTTAGAAATGCTAAACTTTTAACAGGAGAAACATATCAGCAGTTTGCCGCAAGGTTAGAGATGTATTTGCTGAGGTGGTGTCAATTAGGAAATTTTACTCCGGATATTAAAGTTATCAAGGAGATGATTTTAATAGAGCAACTCTTGGAGTCCATGTCTCCTGGGACCAAGACATTCCTAATAGAGCACAAGAGAGAGAGAGACTTGAGGAAATAATCATCTATTCAGAGAGCCATAAACTGGCTCATCCCATGTCTCAAGGGAATATGAGGAAACAAGCTTTAAAGGAAACCAAAACTCAAATAAATTTGAACAAAAGGACAATACAACCAAGTACGAAACCAGATATGAAACTAAAGACACGGACCATCTAGGAACAAACAAGAAACCGTCAAGAAAGGAAGGAAAAGGGTGTAAAACTTGCCAAATGAGTAACCACAATACTGCGAAATGCAGAAGAAAGAATCCTCCTCATCATGCTGCATGCCTCAATACTGGACATAAGGAAAGGAAGGATCTAGCACTAAGTCAGAAAGACTTCCATCATCCGCCTGTCTGTGAGGAAGTGACCTTGAATGGCACGAAAGTACTGTGTCTTTATGAAATAGGTCTAGATTTCTACTCAGTGGTGTGCTCTTCTTTGATGAGAGAAGTGGAACTTGAAGTTGTCACAAGGATTGAAAGGAGTAGCTTATAATGTGCACTTGAAACTTTCCAGAAAAGATCAGAACAATTATGAAGCCTTAAAGCTAGCCCTGTTGCTTAGGTGTGAACAGAATGCAGAGTCTTACCGTAGAAAATTTAGAAATGCTAAACTTCTAACAGGAAAAACATATCACTACAGAGAGGTCACAACAAATGGGTCTGAAAATTCACAATGGAAAAGACAAAGATTATGAGAATAAATACAAGAAATGATAACAAGGTTGAAATTGAAGAAACACCACTAAAAGATGTAGAATCGTACACATATCTTGGCAGTAATCGAGACAAAATTGGAGGAACACTTACTTACTTAGTCGCTCCCTTCTACCGTGAGGTGTAGATCTTTGGAAGAGAGAGAGCGCCAGACTATCCTATCGGCTGTCTTCCTCCTGGAATGGTTCCATTCTAGTCCTCGGTCCTTCAAAGATTGTCTAATGTTGTCCTCCCAGTGGACTCTTGGTCGTCCTGGGGGTCTGGAACCCTGGCTCTTTGTTTCCCATGCTTGTCGTTGTAGCCGATCTTCTCCCATTCTGCAGACATGGCCAAACCATCTTAGTTGGCACTGTTCTACTTGGATCTGCAGGGGGTGGGATTTAAGGCCTTGACGTATCGTCTGGTAGCGGACCATGTCTCTTCTTGTTACTTCAACCACCTTCCTCAGATATCTCATTTCTGAGGTTTGGATCTGGCTTTTGTGGGTTGTAGTCATTGCCCATGACTCACATCCATATGTCAAGACTGGGACATAGGTGGAGCGGTATACAGCCATCTTCGTTTTCTTACCAACCTCTCTCTTGCTGAGGAATCCTCGATTTATGGCCTGAAAAAGTCTCCCAGCTGCTGCTTTTCGAGTGGCTAACTCTTATTTGATGCCTTCCTTTCGGTCTATAATAGCTCTGAGGTATTTAAAGTGGTCGACCTTGTGGTAAAGTGGGATGTTATAAATATTTATAGGGGACTTAGTGTACTGACTGAGATCAGCTGTGAAGGTATCTGTATCTAATAGGTGTAGTGTTTTACAGATGACCTTACTTGCTACCACATTTATACCTCAGTCAGAATTATTCTGGAATATTGTGATGACTACGTTAAATGTCTAGGGTTATGTAAATGATGAAGTGTAAGTCACAACAACAACAGACAGATAAACAATTTAATTTATTCCACCACAATTGACAACACTGTGACACTCACACACATTTAACACTCTATAAGACTATCTTAAATGAGTCACTGGTAAAGTTTCAAATATATATGTATTAATTACTTTCACTAATATATATCCTGATTCAACTACACAGTGAACCAGGAATCACAATCAAATGTAATCACAATTTATATGTACATAATTTATAAATATGAACCTTGTAGTGACATATTTTATTAGTATTATCCTATGTGTGTCAGTTGTGTAGTAGTACTATTGACCCTCAGTTTTACTATAATGTCAAGTTTTGAGGGGACACATAATGTTGAGCTCCACCGGCCACAGAGGCTTAACCCTCGTCCTGGCGGCAGGAAAAGACTCCTCTGCTCGATTGCTCCCCCTGTGTTCTGGAGACACCTCACTAGTCGCTATCTGGACCCAGGAGTATGCTGTCAGCCTCCAGATTCAGCAAAGCTCAGACCAGGTGCTGCTCAATAACTTTAGGACCACAGTCCCTGAAACAAGAAGGTTGTACCTCCTACTTCATAACTAATTTATAATCTATTTCCAGACTGAACACAATACATAACAAACACTGAGTTCAGAGCGGTAGGCCAACTGTCAGCTTCATCTGAAACAATTTACACCAGTATACTCCTCCCTAATGGTCACTACGCCTCTGCAATTCCAGCATTAGTTCTTTCTATTCAATAAGATAGGTGTCAGTGTACTGTTTGGCAATTCCATGCAGTTTTACTTTTCTCCGACACCTTCTGTTCAGGTTGGAGCACTATATAGGCTTTGCCTCATGTTCGCTACTGAACCACACACATATATAGACATAAATTATCAATTTACATTCAATTTTCATTAAAAAGATATTGAATATATCAAGCTTACCACAATTCATGGAAATAATACACAGTTACGTTGACTGGCAATGAATATAGCACAATTTCGATCTGCCGATGTCCCAGGCTTTTATTTAGAAAAATATGCACTGGCGCTCAACGCACTGGTTCTTTAGTAAGTTTATTTGAAAAATGTGGTACTGAACTGACGCTCCTAATGGCCTATATTGGCGGGTCTAACCAATCGAGCCATGTTTACACAAGCGTTTGAAAAAAAGTACCCTTCCTTCCGTCTCCCCTAACAACAAAAGATAGTATTTGTAGCCCGACTAATCGTGTTTAGCCTTACATTTACTGCGCTCCAATCAAATAGGATTTAACATGGGGACCTATTTCCCGTACAATGGTGGTGTCAAAATCTGCCACTGAGCGATTCTGATTTTGGTGTTGTCTGACACCCTCACTATTTCTTTTGGCTATAATTTGATAATTCCTAGACTATTTGCGTAACACTTAACATATTATTTGTCAGCAAGTCCTAAGGAACCCAAATATACAAATTTAAGGGAGCTAAGTGGCTGCGTTCAAAATATGTATTTTCTTCTACCTCCCGTTCACTTCGATCGATGTGGTGTCTGGGTACTGTCATGCTTTCAAACGTAAACCAGTATAATGTCATGTTTCCTAATAAGCGTTTTTCAGGTTTTTAAAACCTAACTCTAGTATGGGTAGTGTTTTTTATCACTGTCGATCTGAAAAAAAGTATTGCTTCTGGCCTTTCGCTTGGGGAGGGTGGCATTAATTGTATATCGCGAGACGCGTGTTTAGTGTTGCATGCGTTCCTGCTTTCAGCCCTCCCTTCTCTCTATCCTAAGTTCATCTGTCTTTTCATCACGCCGTGTATAAAATGAAATTAATGGAAGTATTAATTTAGGTCATTACGCAGGGTGCCTAGCTCAAGGTTTTCTTAGAAATGCCGTACACGTTTTATTGAAGAAAGCGTGTAGTGATGCAGTAGGCTTTTACTATCAACGTGAAACGTTACAATTTGCAGACGAAGTAGAAAACAAGGGGGATTTCGAGTACAGTCATTGTGACAGCACTGTTCTTTACCATTCTTCTTTCCTTTTATTGAAGTTATTTGTTAGGCTTTACATTTACTTTTTAATTTATATATGTGGATTAGAATTTCACACGACAAATTCTCCCCACTTGAAACAGACGTTATATGTCAGTCTATAATTCTATATACACATAGAGAAATTTATTATCCTTCCTGGGGCTTAGGGTGATTCTCATCACACGGATGGCGGCTTAAAAAAATCCGCTCCCAGATTTGTTTTTCCACTTATATACTCTATGCTAAACTCATATGGCTGCATCAGTAATGACCAACGGAGTAATCTAGAATTTTCATGTCTAGCCTGCGCTAGAAACGACAAGGGTTTGTGATCCGTTTGCAACTTAAATGCCTTCCCATACAGATAAATATTGAATTTCTTTATCGCCCATATTACTGCAAGACATTCTTTTTCGCTAGTTGAGTAATTGGTTTCAGCTTTATTCAACTTTCTGCTAGCATATGCCACTGGGCTTAATTCCCCATCCAATGCATCTGATTTCTGTAGCAGAGTCGCACCTAACCCAATATTACTGGCATCAGTCCTTACAATGAATTCTTGACTTAAGTCAGGTAATTTCAAAATAGGTTTACTTGTGAGCTTTTCCTTCAATTCCTGGTAAGCGAATTCGCATTGTGGAGTCCATGTAATTCGATCTGGATTTCCTTTACGTGTCAAATCAGTTAACGGTGCACATATGGAATTAAAATTTTTGATATACTTTTGGTAGAAACCACATAATGAGACAAAGGATCTCACGTCTTTCTTGGTTTGTGGTCTTGGGGCTTTCTTTAGTTTCTCTAAATTCTTGGGGTCAGGGGTCATGTTTCCCTGATGAACTGTGTGTCCCAAGAACTCTAATTCTTTACATCCAACACAACATTTGGTTGGTCGGGCTGTCAAATTCGCTTCCCTAAGTCGATTAAACAGCATGTTCAGAGAGTCAATGTGTTCCTCAAATGTTTCTGTGGCTATAAGGATATCATCCATGAAATTTGTGATGCATGGATTATTCAGAGGGTCCAATAATTTTCTCATCATTCTAGAGAAGACACTAGGTGCATTCTTCAATCCAAATGGCAATCTGTTAAACTCATAGTGTCCCTCTGAGGTACTAAACGCTAGGTATGGTCTAACCTCAGGCTTTACTGGAATCTGATAGTATCCTTTACTCAGATCCACTTTTGAGAAATATTTAGCTTTATTTAGCCTGGCAAACAACTGATTTGTATCCGGCAATGGATCCACCTGTCCTTCTGTAATAGCATTCAGTCTCCTGTAATCTATACAGAGTCTATGTTCTCCAGAGGGTTTCCTTAAAAGTACAACACTGGAACTATACGAGGATTCACTGTGTGAAATAATTCCTTCCTTCAACAAATAGTCTATCTCTTCCTTCAAAGCTTTCTCCTTAGCAAAAGGAATCGAATAGGGTTTCATACAGACAGGTGTGGGGTCTATCAGTTTCATATCATATTCCAATAAGTTTGTATGCCCCGGTCGGTCTGTTAACACCTCTGCATGATTATCTAGAACCTGTTGCACTCTCTCTTTCTGATTTTTCGTTAAATGTGTACTGATTTTCACCTGTGCCGCTGTCTCACAGGGATGTAATGGATATTCAAATGATGAAAGTGGTTCCTTTTTCATTTCCATTGCAATGGACAAGGTCAACAAGTGTGTCTCTTCCTGATGTTCTCTTTCCAAATATTTCTTCAGGAGATTCACATGATAGATTTTTTCTTTCCCCTTCTTATCTATCTTATAATTGGTTCTAGACACCTTCTTTAGAACTGTATATGGACCTTGCCATCCAATTTGTAACTTATTTTGACTACCGGGTAGAAGAAGCAGTACCTTCTCTCCCACAGCCAAATCTCTGTCTTTAGCTTTCATGTTATAATAGGCAGCATGTTTCTTCCTGGCTTGTTTCAAATTTTCATTGGCAAGTTTCCAGCCAGTTTTTAAACGAGTGGTCAGCTCATTCACATATTGGTATTCATAACCCTCCACTCCCAAAGGAGCATAGGCCTTCAACAAACACATGCCAAGTCCTCCTGTCCCGTGCCATCATCTCAAGTTCTTTCCATGTTCTCCTCATCCTTTTCACCTCTGTTTCCAACTCTCTTCTCCATGTACTTCTTGGTCTTCCTCTGCCTCTCTTGCCCTGGGGGTTCCAGAACAAGGACTGCCTTGTAATGCTATCAACAGGTTTCCTCAGTATGTGTCCTATCCATCGCCATCGTCTTCTTCTCATCTCTTGTTCCACTGGCACTTGTCTAGTTCTTGTCATCAGTTCCACGTTGGTAACCTTGTCATACCATTTTAATCCCTCTATTCTAAGCAAGCACCCATTTATGAAAGTCTGTAGCTTTTTGGTTGTTGTCTTTGTTGTTCTCCATGTCTCCGAGCCATACAATAGGACTGACATCACATTTGAGTTGAAGATTCTTATTTTCGTGTTGGATCCAATTTCTCTTGATCTCCATATATTTCCTAATGCAATGAAAGCTCCTCTTGCCTTTTGTATTCTTATTTTGATATCGCTGTCTGTCCCTCCAACTTTGTCTATATTACTGCCAAGATATGTGTATTGGTATGGGGATGTAATATTTTCCTCTGCCTTTTCATCAGTCCACGTTCTTAACAGCGCTTCAAGTGGACCTTTTATTGGCCTTCCAAATAATAATGTTGCCGGGGCCATTCCGGTTGAACTATGGGGTACCTCCCGATAAGCAAAGAGGGCGGCGTGAAGGTACTGGTCCCACGTATCTGGATTTTCGTGTGCCAACTTTCTCAGGATTGACATCAATGTGCCATTAAATCTTTTCACTTGGCCGTTCCCTTGGGGATGGTACACACTACAATGGAAGTGTTTGGCCTGGAAGATCCTGAAAACTTCTTCTGTTAGTTTCCCCTTGAACTGAGAGCCATTATCAGTCAAGATTTGATTGGGAAAGCCTAACCTTGTGAAAATTGTGAGTAATGCCTCTGCCACATGTTTAGAATCAATCGATGACAGGGCTACCGCCTCTCCCCACATAGAACAAGTGTCCACCAGAGTCAGAATGTAGCTGTTCCTTCTCTTGGTTCGGGTGAGAGGTCCCACAAGATCCACGGCAACTCTCTCAAAGGGTGTTCCCACTATGGGCATTTCCCCCAAAGTTGCTGGTGCAGTCCAATGCTTAGGTGCTACTCGTTGGCACTCTGGACAGGATTTTACATATCGTTTGATATCTTCAGTTATCCCTGGCCAGAAATAGTGACAAGCTATACGCTGTCCTGTTGCGCTGATCCCCATATGACCACTGAAGGGAATCGCATGCCCTAGTTTCAACACTTTAGTCCTATATGAAGTGGGAAGGACCAGCTGTCCGTGACCATTGGATTCAGATCCAGCCTTCCTATAAATCAGTTTGTTCTTCATATAAAATTCTCCCTTGCCTGGAGGTGTATGAGATTTGGGCAACTTCTTGAAACACGGCTTGAGTGTCTTGTCCTCCGCCTGTGCCTTTCTCATCTCATCTGGATGAGTATTTATTGGATTATCCTCCTCCTTTTTAGACTGTGATCTGGTCTGCACTGTTGCCAATATCACAGGTCTCTTGGGATTCCCCAAGAAGACATATCTACACACCAATATCAGAGGGTAGATTGGCTCATTTATCACTGCTGCTTTTATGATTCCTTCCACATATCGCGTTTTCACCTTTATCCGGGCGACGGGAAGTGTCATGGTAGCTACATCCTTGGTTGCAGTTTGAATCTCCACTGTTTCTGTGGTGTATTGATCTGCCTGCACCAGGTGAGAACTCACAACGGAATCATAATCTAAACCTGTATCATATAAACACCTTATGGTGACACCATTACAGATGACATCTTCACACACTGGGGGATGGTATGGTTCCTGTAGTTCCGCAGGTTTGACCTTTTTTTCCTTTTTTCCAGATGTCATAGCAGCACAATGAGGAGGTTTCCTTCTACAATGGTCAGTGTCATGATTGTTCATCTTACAATTTTTTACACCATCTCTTTCCTTGGTTGTAAGATTTTCTTTCATCATATTTCCTTTCATCGAATTGTGGGGTTTTATTTTTATTGTCATACCGTGGCCTATCAAACTGGTGCTTACCTTTGTTTTGATCTCTAGGATCAAATTTATTAAAGTTCTGTGGTGCCCTAAAATTTTCCACCTGTTTCTTTTTGTTACCTGATACCTCTGCCTGAGCCGCTTGATACCTTTCTGCAACATTTAGCAACTCACCCAGCCTCTCTGCACCTTGTTCCATGAGAAACTTTCTCAGGTCTGGAGCCATGGACTCTCTTAATTGTTCTATAAGGACCATTTCCTTAAGATCTTGGGTTTTCCCCAGAGAAGTCCATTTCTCCAAGTATGTCTCTAACCGTGCAGAGAACTGGTGATAGGTTTCACCTGACAGTAATTTAGCATTCCTAAATTTTTTCCTATAAAATTCTGCGTTCTTTTCATATCTTAACAAAAGAGCCTGCTTTAGCATGTCATAATTTTCTTGATCACCTCTGTTCATTTTGGCAAAAACTTCATAAGCTGCCCCACGAAGCCCTTGAGATAACTTTAAGCTCCACCTTTCTCTTTCTAACCCATACGTGGTAGCTAATAGTTCATATCTATTTAGATAGCTCTCAATATCATCGTCTTTCTCAACAAAATGATCTAAATGAAAGTTCATAGCTGAGGTTGAGGCTCCCTGACTAGCAGTGGCATCAGAGGTAAAGGGACTGGCACCATTTTCAGGAGCATGGCCTTGAAACTCAAACTCCCTTAGTCGTAACTCATGTTCCCTTTGTAATCTCTTCTCCTCCTTTTCTGCTTCCCTCTCTGCAGTCAATCTTCTTTCCTCTCTTTCTGCTTCCAATTTCTTAGCCTCAGCCTCAATCTGCAGCCTCTTAGTCTCAGCCTCCAGCCTCTTATTCTCAGCCTCAGCCTCAAATTGTAACTTCTTAATTTCCTTTTCAGCCTCTAACCTCTTATCTTCGGCCAACCTTTCAGATTCTAATTTTCTTTCGGCCTCTTTTTCTAATCTTCTTTCTTCCCGTTCAATATATTTGTCACATTCAGCAGTGACATAAGCAATCATAATTTGCCCGTCCATTCCTAACTCTTTTGCAGTCTGCACAGCAGCAGATCGAAATTTTGCCAAGTCGGCCATTTTCTAACAGGTAAATGTATGTAATGTCTAACTAAACAATACAATCTGTAATTACTTATCCAAAGACACCACAGGCACTGAGAGCTCAACCTTATTTAATTCCACCCAAGGATACCTTTTAATTCTTATTATTCCCTGAAGTGAATTACCCCCAATATTTATAATAGGGAAAGATTCAAAATCCCGGGAGCGAGACCCCAATATATGTGGTAAAGTGGGATGTTATAAATATTTATAGGGGACTTAGTGTACTGACTGAGATCAGCTGTGAAGGTATCTGTATCTAATAGGTGTAGTGTTTTACAGATGACCTTACTTGCTACCACATTTATACCTCAGTCAGAATTATTCTGGAATATTGTGATGACTACGTTAAATGTCTAGGGTTATGTAAATGATGAAGTGTAAGTCACAACAACAACAGACAGATAAACAATTTAATTTATTCCACCACACTTGACAACACTGTGACACTCACACACATTTAACACTCTATAAGACTATCTTAAATGAGTCACTGGTAAAGTTTCAAATATATATGTATTAATTACTTTCACTAATATATATCCTGATTCAACTACACAGTGAACCAGGAATCACAATCAAATGTAATCACAATTTATATGTACATAATTTATAAATATGAACCTTGTAGTGACATATTTTATTAGTATTATCCTATGTGTGTCAGTTGTGTAGTAGTACTATGAGGTAATACTGGTTTTGTTTTTCAAGCTATGTTGTTATTTGTCATCATGACTTCAAGTGTTTGTTTATCTTGGAAATAGTATGGGGAATCTTCACCGTTCCTATCAATTTAAACAATGTATTGACCCTCAGTTTTACTATAATGTCAAGTTTTGAGGGGGACACATAATGTTGAGCTCCTCTGGCCACAGAGGCTTAACTTTCGTGATGGCGGCAGGAAAAGACTCCTCTGCTCGATTGCTCCCCTGTGTTCTGGAGACACCTCACTAGTCGCTATCTGGACCCAGGAGTATGCTGTCAGCCTCCAGATTCAGCAAAGCTCAGACCAGGTGCTGCTCAATAACTTTAGGACCACAGTCCCTGAAACAAGAAGGTTGTACCTCCTCCTACTTCATAACTAATTTATAATCTATTTCCAGACTGAACACAATACATAACAAACACTGAGTTCAGAGCGGTAGGCCAACTGTCAGCTTCATCTGAAACAATTTACACCAGTATACTCCTCCCTAATGGTCACTACGCCTCTGCAATTCCAGCATTAGTTCTTTCTATTCAATAAGATAGGTGTCAGTGTACTGTTTGGCAATTCCATGCAGTTTTACTTTTCTCCGACACCTTCTGTTCAGGTTGGAGCACTATATAGGCTTTGCCTCATGTTCGCTACTGAACCACACACATATATAGACATTAATTATCAATTTACATTCAATTTTCATTAAAAAGATATTGAATATATCAAGCTTACCACAATTCATGGAAATAATACACAGTTACGTTGACTGGCAATGAATATAGCACAATTTCGATCTGCCGATGTCCCAGGCTTTTATTTAGAAAAATATGCACTGGCGCTCAACGCACTGGTTCTTTAGTAAGTTTATTTGAAAAATGTGGTACTGAACTGACGCTCCTAATTGCCTATATTGGCGGGTCTAACCAATCGAGCCATGTTTACACAAGCGTTTGAAAAAAAAGTACCCTTCCTTCCGTCTCCCCTAACAACAAAAGATAGTATTTGTAGCCCGACTAATCGTGTTTAGCCTTACATTTACTGCGCTCCAATCAAATAGGATTTAACATGGGGACCTATTTCCCGTACAATGGTGGTGTCAAAATCTGCCACTGAGCGATTCTGATTTTGGTGTTGTCTGACACCCTCACTATTTCTTTTGGCTATAATTTGGTAATTCCTAGACTATTTGCGTAACACTTAACATATTATTTGTCAGCAAGTCCTAAGGAACCCAAATATACAAATTTAAGGGAGCTAAGTGGCTGCGTTCAAAATATGTATTTTCTTCTACCTCCCGTTCACTTCGATCGATGTGGTGTCTGGGTACTGTCATGCTTTCAAACGTAAACCAGTATAATGTCATGTTTCCTAATAAGCGTTTTTCAGGTTTTTAAAACCTAACTCTAGTATGGGTAGTGTTTTTTATCACTGTCGATCTGAAAAAAAAAAGTATTGCTTCTGGCCTTTCGCTTGGGGAGGGTGGCATTAATTGTATATCGCGAGACGCGTGTTTAGTGTTGCATGCGTTCCTGCTTTCAGCCCTCCCTTCTCTCTATCCTAAGTTCATCTGTCTTTTCATCACGCCGTGTATAAAATGAAATTAATGGAAGTATTAATTTAGGTCATTACGCAGGGTGCCTAGCTCAAGGTTTTCTTAGAAATGCCGTACACGTTTTATTGAAGAAAGCGTGTAGTGATGCAGTAGGCTTTTACTATCAACGTGAAACGTTACAATTTGCAGACGAAGTAGAAAACAAGGGGGATTTCGAGTACAGTCATTGTGACAGCACTGTTCTTTACTATTCTTCTTTCCTTTTATTGAAGTTATTTGTTAGGCTTTACATTTACTTTTTAATTTATGTATGTGGATTAGAATTTCACACGACAGACCTGCTCCAGGACCTGTTCTCCCAGGTTAATCTGATGTCTTCTTTCTTCTCGTGATATCACCATGGATTTTGTTTTAGAGCTGCTTATGACCATCCCTCTCTTCTCCAGCTCTTCCTTCCAGACTTGCAGGTTAGATTGGAGATGTGCCTCTCATTTAGCAATCAGGGCAACATCATCAGCAAATGCCAGCTCTGAAATACAGACCTGTCTCATCTTCCAGTACCCCACTGAATACTTTCTTGTTCTCTCCTTACATGCCTTGGTGACATCGTCCATGAGGAGTATGAATAGATAAGGTGACAGGATATCAACTTGTCCTACACCAGTGGTGGTCCTGAACTCTTCTGACTCA
Organism: Oreohelix idahoensis; assembly: GCA_024509875.1. Taxonomy (NCBI): domain Eukaryota; kingdom Metazoa; phylum Mollusca; class Gastropoda; order Stylommatophora; family Oreohelicidae; genus Oreohelix; species Oreohelix idahoensis. The sequence continues at coordinate 25,017 of JAMPIV010000115.1, forward strand.
TGGTTTGCTGTGGAGGAACAGACAATGATATCAAAATAGAAATACAAAAAGCAAGAGGAGCTTTCGTTGCTTTAGGAAACACACGGAGAACAAGATAAATCAAGTCCAACCCGAAAATAAGAAACTTCAAGTCAAATGACTTGTATGACTCTGAAACATGGAGAACAACTAAAACAACAACCAAAAAGCTACAGACTTTTATAAACGGGTGCTTGGGTAGAATAGAAGGATTGAAATGGTATGACAAAGTCACAAATGTGGAATTGATGACAAGAACCAGACAAGTGCCAGTGGAACAAGAGATGAGAAGAAGACGCTGGCGATGGATAGGACACACATTGAGGAAACCTGTTGATAGCATTACAAGGCAGTCCTTGTTCTTTAATCCCCAGGGAAAGAGAGGCAGAGGTAGTCCAAAAAACACACGGAGAAGAGAACTGGATACAGAGGTGAAAATGATGAAGAAAACATGGAAAGAACGAGCGGATGGCACGTGACAGGAAGACTTGGCATGTGTTTGTTGAAGGCCTATTCTCCTTGGGGAGCTAAGAGGTATTGATTGATTTATAATTAAATGTCATTGCAAGTAAAAGGAAAAAGAACATGCTCGCGCACACAATTTCACACACACACACACACACACACACACATACAACATATATATGTACCTACACAGTCCACTGGCGGATCTAAGAATTGTCCAAGGGAGGGGCGATACATCAGAATCAGCCCCCCTCCCCGGCTCAATATTGTAAGACTATTAAAATAACAAAATAACGAATTTTGGAGAAAAAAATGTCAGAACTTAATAGTTTTATTATGCAGTAACTCAAAAATATTCATTAAAAAAAAAAAAAAAAAAAAATTACTCCATAACTGTTGACTCCACAAGAGGAGCAGAGCGGCAGCATGACCTTCTCCAATCATGTTGAGGGAGAAACTGTATGGTGACGAGAAGCTTGAGACGGACTGCCAGTTTTATAAGAGAGATGGATGTGGTTATTTGAGACAGAACGGCGAAATAGAAGGACTAAGAAATGTCAACATCGAGATCCAGAACAAAGGTTGTCCTTGAACCAATTAATAGTCGGAAACAAACAAACAAAGATACACACTCAACATTACTAAAACGTAGGAGGGAATCTCTATTTTGACTGCCGCTGGCACACACGATTCAAATATTTAAAAAAAAAAAAAAAAAGAAGAAGCGTAACAGTTAATCTAATGTCGCAACAGGTACAAATGTTAAGGGGTACTTGACTTATTCAAAACTAGTAGGAATGACTTAAGTGTTTTGTTTTCTGCGTGAATATGTTTAGAAAAGTTTTTGAGTTATAAACTCGTTGGTCGTAGACGGCCTTGTTTTTGCAGACCCGTACTAGATGTCTATATTCTGCTAAAAGTGTAAGCAATTGGATTTCAATGTATGGGGCCATCTTTGGAATGATGTTCAGCATAACATATATATATATACAGTAATGCGCCGCTTAGCGTCCACGATACGTTCTGTGAAATAGGACGTTATGCGATTTGGACGTTGTGCGAACACTATACTTTATACTTAGCAGAGTTATGTGGGATACTGTAGTGTACCTGTATTGACTAAATAGTCAAGATACTGTACACACACAGTACTGTATTTCAGCTAATGTACTTTCTTTAAAAGCCTTAAAGCCTGGCATTGACTTGGCCTCCTAATGGATGAAGGTCGTTTCAGGCATTCGTTTCCAGAATAAGGAGGTTTCGTCCATATTAAAAATTTGTTGGTACAAATAACCTCCCTCTACAATTAGTTTATCTAGGGTTTCGACAAAATCTTCTGCTGCCTTAGCATCAGCACTCACAGACTCACCACTCACTTTCACATTATGCAGTGAAAAACGTTGTTTGAAGCGCTTGAACCACCCAGAACTAGCACTACACTCGATATTGTAGTATGGTCGTGCCTTAGCAGTGATCGTCAACGTGCTGAGAGGGATTTGCTTCTGTGTTTGGTCCTCAATCCAGGTCATTAGCGATTTTTCCATTTCTGATATAGGTCCCTCTCGTATTTTCGTAAGCTTTGTAGCTTTCAGTGGAGCCGATCCTTTAACAGATTGGAGAATTTTTTCTTTGTTCTTAAGGATCGTCGTGACTGTCGAGTGCGACCTGCCTAAATCACGAGCTATAGCATGCACTGGTTTTTCCACTTTCGTGATGTTTAATTACCTTTTGTTTCACTTCCAAATCATTACTTTTCCTTTGTTTCTTGCTGCTGCTATCACTATAACTGGTTTTGCTGCGTTTGGGAGCCATGACGCACTGCGTGGTAATGTATTTTCGAAAGTTCACATTAAAATAACGATAATAAGTACAGTACAGTACATACATAGGCCAGTAACATAGGCGTTTATTATGACTATCAAGACATATGTCCTATATTATAGGTTATATATGTAATGTACCATTATACGCCTGGCATCGCAATCGCTTTGTACTGTATACAAGAGACATGAGATACACATGTTGCGTGCGGGAAGCTGTTGCTTTCGCTACGTCCAGTTACGTCCGCTTCGTCCTGTTCTCCGATCGGGATTTCTGAACTCTATTATAACCTTATGGGACCACGGACGTATATGCGGTCGGACGTTGTCCGAACGGACGTTATGCAGCGCATGACTGTATATTGTATGTTTGTAGAATGTTTGCTTCAAAGTGTCCTAAATATTTGTCACTGTATCACAAAATGTGTCCTCGGCTGCCTTGAACTTGTCTATCACACGATTAAACTTCACTCTACAATGATCATGCCATAGAATCTAACTTCAGTGTCAGGTCTTTCAAATATGTCTGTCAGTTCTTGTCATTATGCTGTTAATTGTGTTCCTATCAAATCATGTTACAGTGTATTTAAAAACACTTTCGCTCTAGTGTTAACTAAGGGATGTAACAAGTTAAATATCAATGTTTCGACTGCATTTCTTCCCCATCTTTTCTCTGCAAAACAAGGGTAGACGATTTCTTTTATTTACTTTGAAAAGAAAAACCTACAGTTATGTCCCTTAGATTAAGAAAAACCGGAAAAGCGCACAAAGATTTTATTTTGTACAAGGTTTTGTTACGGCAGTAGTTGTAGTTGTAGTAGTAAAAAACAGTTGCAGCACTTGTCGTAGTAGTTGTAATGATAGCATCAATCATCTCAAGTTATTGAGAATTTATGTTGATTCAGAATGGATGGAAAATGTCATATCAAAACGATAAATACGAAAAAGTATGGATAGCCGGCGCAAACTGGGACATAAAACAAAACAGATACACAGACACATACATTTGCACATATAATCAGATCAAAAAGTTTTTTTATATTTGGACATGTGCCCTAATATAACCAACTAGGTTGAACGGAACGCGTCTCGTCTAAACTTGGCACGATTTTATTTTTTTTAAATGAACTGAAGCTGAGGGTACATCACTGGGTTAATAAACAACACTTCCGTTGTTTTCCAAGATAGGATTGCCAGTTCTGTATACAGGGTCATATTGGTCGTCTGCTTCAACATTGTCTAGGGGAGTAGACAAATGTAGTCCCATAGGAGATACTGCCGTAGGGGAGCGAAGTGCTAGAGACTTCATACTAGGTCCAGCAGCGAGAGGTGGTGGTGACAAGTTCCCTTTCTCGCTGCCTTTTCCCTCGCTAACTCAACTGCAAAGTCAGGTACCCATTTAAAGCTGGGTAGACTCGTGATTCAAACCCGGCACCTTTGCCGCGAGAGACCAATGCTCTTACTACTCAGTCAATCGGCGCTCAGGGAAAAGTAGGGGAGGAAAAAAGGAAAATGATGAAGGTGGAAGTAGTGGTCCAATTCTTTATCTGCCGCCTCAGACACCCATGAGAACAAGACAGTGACACTTTCAAATGTTAATAACAATGCTACAGCGGTGTTACAAGATACGTTTGCCAGTTCTGTGTGCAGCCTGACCTTGGTCGACCTTTACGACAATGCCTGGTACAGTTCTGTATCTAGATGATATTGGATGAGTGCCTCTTGTGTGTGTGTTTTTTTTTTCTTCCGTCATCGAAGCTATAAATCGAGTCATCCTTTTTTCTGTTGTCTACCGTTCTGTTTATTCCTTTCTTTGCTTCTTTTTTTTTTAAACGAATGCCTTGCATTTACTAATTTTCAATATCTTCTTCCATTTACTTCATGGACATAATAGGGTCGTCAACATATGACTTCACGCAATTTTTTGCCAATTTTAAACACCCCCCCCCCCTCCCCCGCTAGCACCATGTGAAAGCTTATAACAACTGTCCGATTCTTCAGCTGCAATTATAAAATTAACTAGTAAATATGCCCCTCAAAATAATGACGGGGAAAGGACTAAAGCTTACTCTTAACATTTCAGCATCCCTGCACATTTAGAAGACTGGGCAACTCATTTGGTGATTGTGAATGAAGTTATTTTATCCATTTTTGTGTGAAGTTTTGAAGACAAAAAAATTTGTTGGCTGTTATTTTATTCAAGGGATGTCATTTATCCTCTCACATATCAAAGGGAAACAATAAAATGGCAAGAAAATACAAACAATAAAATATGTTGTAGATGTTTGACACTTTACTTTGTGTTTTCTTATTATTTAAAGTAAAACTACCACTATTGTGGGGAAAAAGATGCACGTTACATTGAGCGTCAAGGCCAGAAGCGCATAATTTTTATATAATTTTCAGACTGCAACTTAGGTGGAAATGCTTTCGACGGACGTCCGTGACGGCACGCCTGAGAAAATTAATTATTCAGGGGATATAACTCGTCCATTGGGGGAGTTTTTTCAAATCTATTACAACTAAAACTTAACTATTGCAGATATAAGTTAACAAATACGGATAAAAGTCAACTATTGCGGATAAAAGTAGAAACATAATTTATGTAAGAAGCGAGCTTGACTCTTTTATTTTTGTGTGACGTCACATTTTTTGCAAACCCCCCCCCCCCCCCCCCCCCCCCCCCCCCACCGTCACAAAAATTGACCCCCCTCCCCCCTTTTTTTTTGCACTGCCTGACGTCATATGTGGACGATGTTTAAATGAAACAAGAGAATGGAAAGAATGTCACAGGAATAGGGACATATTCAATACCATAATACCCGCCGTAAGTACGTCGGTCGGTCGGTCAGTCACATCATGCACACCGTCATTGACGCACTTTTTCTATTTTCGAGAGAGTACATTAATTTTCAACCTCAGCTAAGGGAGTGCAGCTGTCGCTGAAAGTTAGAAGATAATTGTATTGTTTCCCTTATATGTACTCTCCCGAAAATAGAAAAGTGCGCAAATTAAATAAATCATGATTTTATTTTAATACTATCACAGCTGCAGCCACGTTGCACTAAACAAGGTATTTCAGGTAGAAAAGTGATCACTACAGCAAGTGTGAAGTATACGGAGACGATGAAGAGGTATCATCAATGTAGATATTATTTTCACAGTGATAGGCATTAAATATGGAAAGACAAGATTTTAAAAGATGCACGAACAATTACATATTGTCATAAAAGATATGTTAGCTATTTAGTCAATTTACGGTCCATTAGATCATTATCACTGCTCCACATGTCATTTAGGAAGGTTACTCCATGTCTTCATATTTAATACATCCTTTTAATTTTCACTACAAATATCTAATGACGGTCGCCTGCAATGAAATGACACAGTAGTGATAGTACCGTCAGTAATACATATAACAGAAACAACACATTATAATTAAAAATCTGTCAATTTTGACGGGTTATTACTAGTTGCTTCAGAATGACGTAACAAATGGCTAATTAGGCTGTTAAATGAAAGATGCTCTCAGCGCTACATACCGAGAGATAATAGTAAAAAAAAGTGCTCCGTCCTAGATGTGACATATTATGATAATAGCTTTCATATATATATATATATATATATATATATATATATATATATATATATATATATATATATATATATATATATATATATATATATATATATATTATATATATATTTATATATATATATATATATATATATATATATATATATATATATATATATATTTCATTATCTACATTTTTCTTTCACCTGGCTTTCACCTACACACGTTTTGTTAACATAGAACCCTCCTACACTCAGAGATCTGTCTATTTTTCTAATTTAGCACGCCTACGTTATTTTCTGTTCTCTATTTCCTTAGGAATGTTTACCAACAGACATATTCAGCTATTTAGCTATTGAGCCGGTTACCTGTAATTATAAAGCCAGCGATTGGAAATCATCGTAATAGGATCAAACAGGGAGAGACGGAACGCGTAGAAAGGGGCGACTATTTAAAAAAGAGTCGTAATTTTGGCTCAGGGGAAGATAAGCTAATGTAGTTGTAACGTACTTTTCGTTAGACAGTGATCAGGGGAAATAATTTGAGTAAAAGTAGATATTTGGAACCAAGGGCAGATAATCACAGTTACTCCCCCTGAATCCGTTCGTCTGGAAGGTAATTAAACACGGTGAGAATCGCAAGATCAAAGGACGGGCTTCGCTCGATTGCCAGAGTCTGCAAGCGGTAAAAGTGTCAATTCTCCCTCTGATTCGCAGATCGACCGAGGAAAAGCCCGAAATCTGAGCGAAGGCGTTAAAAGTAACAAGTCTGAGCGAAGTTCTGCAAATTTTATATATATATATATCTGCCTTTAAACTCAATTTATCCAGTACCGACAGAATTTCAGAGAACAACTAGCTTCGATTTTCTAGACCAATGTTATAGTGCATTTCTTAGTATTTTCGATTTGGAGTAGTTCTAATTCTGTGTTCGCGGTAATTATTTTATTCACTAAGATTTTTCTGTGTAGAGTGATTTAATTGATAAGTCCGTCATTTTATTTCACTAGGAGTTTTGTGCAAAGTGACTAGCGAATTAATATAATCTATGGCTAAATTGTTCCGGCTGTAGCGTAAATCTAACTAACTGATAGTAACCAGTAAGAGTTAATTTAATCGTCTAGTAAATGCACTATTCATTATGAGTACTGACGAAATATATATTTATTTCTAATTCATGATGATTAAAAATATAAATGACTAGCGCTTATTTTACGGAGATTTTTATTAAACGATTCAATATGAGATACACGTGTAGTTCTATTCAAAGTTAAATAACTGAGTGTATGAATATATTATATTTTACGCGGGTTAAGGATAGGATTGAGAATACTATATTATGGTTAATTATTTGTATTTTTTTTTCTCCTTTACACCGTATTGGGTCAAACCCAAAATCTACCAGCGGCTTCCATAGAAATCTGAGAATAACCATACAAAAGAACATTTTTACTTAGTATCTGGGTCTTCAAAGGTGAACATGTCTGGCTTCGTGCTTACACCCAGCAAGAGACAGAGTACCAACCCTAAGAACATTAAGAATAAATTTTGTAACTGGGCCTATAGATCCAGATTTCTTTTTCCCATTTTTCATATACATTCAGCCCGTGGTGGCAACAAGATCAAACATTTGACATAATCAAACTTGTAACATTTTCCGACTATCGACCATTTGTGGTGTGACAAGGCATTTTTATACTGAGAGAAGTTACCGACCTGACACTTCTGTGTACTGGAAATCTCAAGCTATTGACACTGTGAGCACTGTTAAATTTCTTACCTGGTCTAATTAATGTGACATAAACAGTAATCCTAAATAAAAGTAACAAAGTGAACGTTCCCCGGAGAAGTGGATTTAATCTGTCTTTGAGGAGCTGGGGTTTTCTTTGCCAAACTAACACTGGATTTGCTGTGTGCGTGTGTCCTAAAGATTGTTCCAGAAGGTGCAAACCAAGTATTAGGTAAGAACGAATGCACGAGGCCACGGTTGTCTGAGAAGAGAGGAAGGATGAATGATTAATTCCCATACATATATATATATATATATATATATATATATATATATATATATATATATATATATATATATATATATATATATATATATATATATATATATCTTGTAGAATCCATGTACTCACGTTTTTTATTTCTTTTAGTAAGTTTTGCTAATACTGTCCCTTTCAGAATAGGTTAACGTATAAACTCTGTTCTTTACTGTAGAGGGAAATCCTAGACCATAGCTTATAAATCTTTGACTCTTCGGGGGTTAATAACTTTCTTCTCGTGGGATCTTGTCTCAAAAGAGGGAGGGAGGATTACACCTATAAGTCTGTTTCTTTATTAATTTCATTAACCCATGTTTATTTGTATTTGATTGATATTCATAATAATGCTGTTGTAGAGAGTTTCTTTATAGTAAATAAAATATACATGAAAACTTTATTTACATGTGTTGGTCAGCTCGTCCCAAAATATCCCTTTTCCATAAATAGAATTTGTCACGTCTGTGCGTCTAACTTTCGTCACTTATGTGTGTGTGTGTATGCGAGTGGTTGATATATATATATATACATATTAATATATATGTAGGTATACTGTCTGACTAACGAAGTTCTGTTGCAGAGAAAGACTGGCCGAGAGGATCTTCTCGAGTCCAGGGACAGACTCTACCTATTTTTCCACCATTTCACTCGTGAAAATCTATTTCTTATCTTATCTCTCACTGAGTCACCACCTGTCTAGTTCTACTCAGAAGGGACCAAACTATGTCTTAATTCCCCTATCGAAAATCTACGACAAATGAGGGCTCGTTTTCCGGGAATTGAACTCTAATCCTGAGAAAGTACGACATAAATTTTCTCGTTTACCGGGATTTTGATCTGATAATCTTTATAGTCTAGATAGTGAAAGAGTGTGGTTGTCTCGTGAGTTTAATATCATTAAAAAAATAATTATTCCCTAGACAAACGATCTGTTTATTGGTTTGCTGACCACACCCAAAATAAAAAAAAATATCAATTGTTTTTTCCACAGCATTGTTGAATATATACAATATGATTTATAGGGTGATCTTTGTCGGAGTTATGTTATGTATTGATTTTGTAATACTAAGCCGCTGGTAGCGTGTGATTGTGTAACAATCACAGGGTTTTTTATTTTATGCAGAAGGTGTTTTGAGCTAAGCTAAAGAGCGCGTTCGGACTATCTCGTCGTTAATATCTTCCCTTACCCGAACTGACTTCAGGGGTGAACATGTAGGTGGACTTAAAATTCATGGAATTTTTTATTTCTCCTTAAATTTTTTCCAGGAAATTTTTTTTTGGTTTCCACTTTAGTAATATAGTTTTTTTTTTTTTTGTCAGTTGATTGGTCTGATCTACCATTTATTTAGCGTAGTCGTCTGCATTAGGAGCCTAAATTGCCAGTTAATAGCAACGCTAGTTAGATAACTGATAATATAAGGAGGAGGTATCTCAGGTTAATAACAGTAATTTCTTTTCTGTATGTTTTTCTCTTAATTGATAGGGAACCAGTGTATCCTTTTTCTTCTTTCTTGCTCGGGTAAGACTCAGTCAGTTATTTACAATGGCTGAGCGTGCAAAGCTTAGGCAGATGCTCAGAGAGGAAGCAAGGGAAGAGGGATTGGAAGGAGAAGAAGCGAAAGCTTTTGTCAGGGACGAACTTGACAGATATGATGCGGAGAAGAAAGAAGAAGAACTTAGGAGGAAGGAAGCAGAAGCTAGGGAGAAGGAAAAAGCAGCCGAAGCTAGAGAGCAGAAGAAGATTGAGGAGGAAATGGAAATTCGCATGGCACAGCATGAGGAAAGAGAGAAGAAACGACAGCATGAAGAAAGAGAGAAGGAACGACTGCATGAGGAAAGAGAGAAGGAACGACAGCATGAGGAAAAAGAGAAAGAGAGATAGCATGAATTGGCTCTTAAGGCTCTGGAGGTTCAAAGCCGTGGGGCTGCCTCTACTTCCAGCAATGGAGAGCCGTCTTCTCCCCATTCTTCTTTAACTGATAAAGCCAGCACCCAATCTCCCCAACTCACAGCTATGTCTTTTGCCCTTGAATCTTTCCCAAGCCGAAATGAGAAATTAGACTGTTATCTAGCAAAATTTGAAAGGATGGCAACTCTGTACGGTTTAGAGAGGTCGCGTTGGTGTGTAAAGCTTTCTCAGGCTTTAAAAAGTAGTGCGTACGAGGTGTACGCAAAACTGGAAAGCAACCAACAAGACGATTACGACGTGTTGAAGAAAGCTTTACTTGAGCGTTTTGAAATGAACGCTCGCAAATTTTTGCAACTGATCCGTAACAGCAGAAAGGAGAACACTGAAACTTTTCAGCAGTTCTCTTCTCGTCTGATGGGATACTTGACAAAATGCCTGGAGCTTTCACAGCTTCCCTCTACCTATGAAGGACTTGAGGAATTCGTAGTAGGCGAACAGATAAAGAACACTTTGTCAAGTGACACCCGTAGATTTCTAGCTGAGCAAGGCGCAGAAAAACTTGAAGACATTTTGGAAAAGTCCGAGCGATATCACAATGCGCTGGCCGAACTGCCGGCCGCAAAACGTAAACCGACAGAAGAACCGTCTCGGAAAAAAAATCTAGAGCAGTCTTCCCATTCTTCTCATCACCATAACCACAGAGAAACTAGACCCCAGAATTCCCTTCCTGAGAAATCTAAATTCTATAAAAACAAGTACCCCACCACAACATAAATTCTGATCAGCCCAACCGCCCTACATGGCAGCTCGGCCAGAGAAGACAGGGTGACATAGGGAAAGCCCCTGCTCACGGGACATATGATCAGAGCGAGCACACCGAGCCTAAACGCATCGGATGCTTGCAAACAGTCTCGCAAGGAAGAATTAGTGTCAGTGATTCTCAACCTGAGGGGGAGAGGCCCTCTACGCGAGGTACTGTTATTTTGAACGGGACTCCAACTTATTGTCTTTTTGACACGGGGCTTTCTTTTGATTGCATTATTGCAAGACACTTGGTCAAACCCGGTCAAGAGATAGAAGACACCGTCAAACTTTGTGGAGTTTTCAAAGGAGATGCACCCATTTCGCTTCCCATCGCATTGGTGGAGATACACTCTGACTTTGTCAGAGGTGTGATCAAAGCGGCTGTTATGGATGACGCGATCTACCCAGTCATACTTGGCTGTAGATATGTGTTTATTGGGAAACCAAAAGAGCCAGTTGTGGCAGCAGTAACCACAAGAGGGCAAACCAAAAAGGAACGAAAGCCTGCGCCAAATTTGTTACCTAAGGAGGCGCAACAAAGGGACCCTACTTTGGAGCCCTGCTTTAGGAAACTGCCCATGGCCAAGGACCCCAGACACAACAGGGATATTTTTCTAAAGATGGTGTACGTTATCGTAGAACGGGCGACACTGAACAGGGCATAACCAGCTCTTAGTACCGACACAGTACAGAGACCAAATCTTAGAAATGGGGCACTCTCTTCCCTTTAGTGAACATATGGGACAGAACGCCACAAATCAGCGAATACATACTCACTATTGGTGGCCAGGAATGAACTCTGATATTATCAGATACGTGAAATCCTGTGCCAAGTGCCAACGGATGGCACCCAAGCAACGGACACCCCCAGTTTCCATGGGGGAAATGCCAATAGTGGGAAACCATTTGAACGGGTTGTGATCGACATTTTAGGACCCTTAGAAAGGACTAAGAGAAGGAACAGGTTCATCCTGACCTTAGTCGACACATGCACTTTATGGGCAGAAGATATACCGCTAACATGCACGGATCCCAAGCATGTCGCAGAAGCCCTCGTGCAGATATTTACACGGTTGGGATTCCCTCAACAAGTTTGGACGGATAACGGATCCCAATACCGTAGCCTGTTGGTGGATGAGATCGTTAAGATCTTGAGGAACTATCACATCTACACAAGCCCTTATAATCCGGCCGGAAGTGGGTTAGGAGAACGTGTCAACGGAAACCTCACAATGTTGTTAAGTAAACTGGGACAAGAGAAACCTGAAGATTGTGACCTTTTCATTCCTGCAGCCTTATTCGCTTACAGGGAAGTCCCACTTGCTTCCACAGGATTTCCCCCAGCTACTCTTTTATTCTGCAGACCTATAAAGGGGCCGCTAGAAGCCTTACTTCGGTCCCAGACAGACCAGAAGGCTGATGAGACAGTCGTCTCGGCCAGTAAATATGTGTCGGAATTAAAGGAAAGGTTTGTTTGTTTCTTTGTTTGAATCCCTGGGCGCTAGTTATTCACTCTTTTGCCCTTTAGGGGACGAGTTATTTACTCGTTTATACCCTTGAGCCAGACCGCCTGGGGAGGCGGTGGCGCAGCCACCGCCGCCCTTCTGCACATGGTCCGTGTTGCCACACGGCCGGGAAGCCACCCATCGTGACACCAGGCGATGGTACCGCAACCCGCCGTGCATCCCACACGGTATCAGACGATTAGGGGGTGTGTTTTGGGCTTTCTTTCAACACCAGGGAGCATCCTAGACTCGAAACTGAGTACACCAGGCCCACTTTGGCGTGTGTGTACTGCCCCGAGGTTTGATAACTCTCTACCCTGCAAAGGGGTTATACCTTCAAAGACAGTGGTAACTGGCAAAGAGGCCAGCAACCCCAGGGAATTTCTCTTCGGGTGGCGAGGGTGCAATGCCACGAGAAAAGTGGTTCTCTACCCTGCAAATGGGGTTATATTTCAGAGACAAGACGTATCGAGGGATCGGCACAGCCAGCGCCGAGCCTCCACCACTGCCGAGCTGCATTACCAAGAAGAAACCAGCTCCGGCCCACCTGAACTGGGAGGACCCGGACCCGGGACCAAACACAGTCCCGATAGATCACGGCTCTGTTCATCAATGGCGTAGCAGCGACGGAGCCTCAACCACTGTCAAATGACGTTATCGGACACAGACACATATCACTGCCTCTACTTTACTGGGTAGACCCGAAAGCCGGGACCACACACAGTCTTGAGAGGACAAAGATCGCTTGCAACGAAAAGGAAAGGTTAAAACTAAGATGGGACCTAGCAACGACCAACCTTAAGCGAGCACGCGCAAAGCACGCTAACCGATAAAGGAAAGCTGCTAAAGAAAGAAAATTGCAAGCAGGAGACAACGTTTTGTTGCTACTCCCAACCGGGAACAACAAACTACGCATCGGATGGCACGGGCCGTTTACCGTCCTGAAAAAGATCTCGAGAACTAACTACCAGATCTCTATTAAAGGAAAGGAGAAGGTCTACCATGTAAATCTGTTAAAGAAGTACTTGGAAAGACCAGTGCCGTCCTCCGAACATCTCCTGGCGGTCGCCATAACTGACGAAGATGACGATAGTTGCAGGGAATTTCCACTGCAAACACATGGAATCTTTCAACGATGTCAAACTCGGCGACACTCTTTCAAACGCACACGGAATACATTCCAGAGAAAGAAAACGTTAGAGCAGACTTCATGAGTAGGAATTTGACAGGGAAGGAGAAGGAAGATGAGAGTGAAGAAAACAGTCACCCGGGAGCTACTGATACAAGAAATCTATTTCCATAACGTAGACATGAAAATGGTTTCATATCTTTAAGCGGGGACGTCTGTGACATATTTTGATAATAGCTTTCATGTATCTATTTTATTATCTACATTTCTCTTTCACATGGCTTTCACCTACACACGTTTTGTTAACATAAAACTCTCCTACACTCAGAGATCTGTCTATTTTTCTAATTTAGCACGCCTATGTTATTTTCTGTTCTCTATTTCCTTAGGAATGTTTACCAACAGACCTATTTAGCTAACGTTGAACCGGTTTCCTGTAATTATAAAGCCAGCGATTCTAAATCGTCGTAATAGGATCAAACAGGGAGAGACGGAACGCGTAGAAAGGGGCGACTATTTCAAAAGAGTCGTAATTTTGGCTCAGGGGAAGATAAGCTAATGTAGTTGTAACGTATTTTTCGTTAGACAGTGATCAGGGGAAATTATTTGAGTAGAAGGAGTAGACATTTGGAACCAAGGGCAGATAATCACAGTTACTCCCCCCTGAATCCGTTAGTTTGGAAGGTAATTAAACACGGTGAGAATCGCAAGATCAAAGGACGGGCTTCGCTCGATTGCCAGAGTCAGCAAGCGGTAAACGTGTCAATTTTCCCTCTGATTCGCAGATCGACCGAGGAAAAGCCAGAAAACCGAGCGAAGGCGTTAAAAGTAATAAGTCTGAGCGAAGTTCTGCAAATTTAATATATATATATCTGCCTTTAAACTCAATTTATCCAGTACCGACAGAATTTCAGAAAACAAATAGCTTCGATTTTCTAGGCCAATGTTTTAGTGGATTTCTTAATGTTTTCGATTTGGAGTAGTTCTAATTCTGTGTTCGCGGTAATTATTTTATTCACTAAGATTTTTCTGTGTAGAGTGATTTGATAAGTCCGTCATTTTTTTCACTAGGAGTTTTGTGCAAAGTGACTAGCGAATTAATATAATCTATGGCTAAATTGTTCCGGCTGTAGCGTAAATCTAACTAACTGATATTAACCAGTAAGAGTTATTTTAATCGTCTAGTAAATGCACTATTCATTATGAGTACTGACAAAATATATATTTATTTCTATTTCATGATGATTAAAAATATAAAAGACTAGCGCTTATTTTACGGAGACTTTTATTAAACGATTCAATATGAGATACACGTGTAGTTCTATTCAAAGTTAAATAACTGAGTGTATGAATATATTATATTTTACGCGGGTTAAGGATAGGATTGAGAATACTATATTATGGTTAATTATTTGTATTTTTTTTCTCCTTTACACAGTATTGGGTCAAACCCAAAATCTACCAGCGGCTTCCATAGAAATCTGAGAATAACCATACAAAAGAACATTTTTACTTAGTATCTGGGTCGTCAAAGGTGAACATGTCTGGCTTCGTGCTTACACCCAGAAAGAGACAGAGTACCAACCCTAAGAACATTAAGAATAAATTTTGTAACTGGGCCTATAGATCCAGATTTCTTTTTCCCATTTTTCATATACATTCAGCCCGTGGTGGCAACAAGATCAAACATTTGACATAATCAAACTTGTGGCATTTTCCTACTCTCGACCATTTGTGGTGTGACAAGGCATTTTTATACTGAGAGAAGTTACCGACCTGATATTCCTGTGTACTGGAAATCTCAAGCTATGAGCACTGTTAAATTTCTTACCTGGTCTAATTAATGTGACATAAACAGTAATCCTAAATAAAAGTAACAAAGTGAACGTTCCCCGGAGAAGTGGATTTAATTTGTCTTTGAGGATCTTTGGTTTTCTTTGCCAAAATAACACTGGATTTGCTGTGTGCGTGTGTCCTAAAGATTGTTCCAGAAGGTGCAAACCAAGTATTAGGTAAGAACGAATGCACGAGGCCACGGTTGTCTGAGAAGAGAGGAAGGGTGAATGACTAATTCCCATATATATATATATATATATATATATATATATATATATATATATATATATATATATATATATATATATATATATATATATATATATATATATATATATGTATATATATATATATATATATATATATATATATATATATTGTAGAATCCATGTACTAATGTTGTTTATTTCTTATAGTAAGTTTTGCTAATACTGTCCCTTTCAGAATAGATTAACGTATAAACTCTGTTCTTTACTGTAGAGGGAATACCTAGACCATAGCGTATAAATCTTTGACTCTTTGGGGGTTAATAACTTTCTTCTAACGGGATCTTGTCTCAACAGAGGGAGGGAGGATTACACCTATAAGTCTATTTCTTTATTAATTTCATTAACCCATGTTTATTTGTATTTGATTGATATTCATAATATTGCTGTTGTAGAGAGTTTCTTTATAGTAAATAAAATTTACATAAAAACTTTATTTACATGTGTTGGTCAGCTCGTCCCAAAATATCCCTATTCCATAAATATAATTTGTCACGTCTGTGCGTCTAACTGTCGTCACTTATGTGTGTATGTATGTGAGTGGTTGATATATATATATATGTTTGTAGGTATACTGTCTGACTAACGAAGTTTTCTTGTAGAGATAAGCTGACCGAGAGGATCTTCTCGAGTCCATGGACAGACTCTACCTATTTTTCCACCATTTCACTCGTGAAAATCTATTTCTTATCTTATTTCTCACTGAGTCACCACCTGTCTAGTTCTACTCAGAAGGGACCAAACTATGTCTTAATACCCCAATCAAAAATCTTCGACAATAGAGAGTGACGTAAAACGATTTGTTAACAGACTAGGCAACAAGAATGAACACGTTGGTCAATGAAAAGAAGAACAACTCAATAACTTGGGCGGACATATAAAATTTTGGGTTCTTGCCGAAATTCTGTTATCAAAATTATGATCCTCTCAGTGATAACTGATATGGGAAAGATTCTATAATGATGCCATCAGCAAAATCGTGGTAAAACATAACGCTGTCGCAAAGGTCAAACCATTATCGACGCCGTTATTAACTTGAACTGCATTACCCGCAGATGCATATATAAAAAAAAAAGATTAGTACTAACATACCTTGACGATGCTGAGTAAAAACCTACGTTGGGATCAGTATTCCTACGGAGTCCCCATAGAATTACATAAGAAGCAAAACTAAATTATCCCAGGAAAATAAAACCCGTTTGGCTGATATTGCCCAAGAGAGAAAGGAAAAATAATACTGAACAGTAAAACTTATCAACGAATTGTAGGGACCAATACATACCATGTAACATTCACACACTAAATTGACCTTCAGTAAATCTATGACGTTGCTAGTTTATTCTGTGATTTATTATTGGAACTTGTCAATATTACATCAATTTATAGAAGAAAGGAGATGATAAAAATAACGAAGAAAGAAGAATTCAAGAGAAGCACCCAATAAAGATGACAGTCATAATTAAATTCATGGACTTCTTGTAATTGGTCTTGTCAGTTGACATCATTTCAAGTTTACGTTTTTTTTTTTTTTTGGTGTTCAATGTTGTGACTCCCTTGATCGGTTGAAATTCAGCTTCAATGGTATAAAATAATGAAGTATAATGAACATTAACGCCTAGGTCAAATAAATAAACTTTCATCCTCGAGGTCACGGAAGGAGTACTAACTATCGAGGTCTTAAATGACAAACTAATTCCTCGTACAGCCTTAGAGACTATCAGATAATATATAATACATGAAAGAACCTGTGACAAGAATACGACCAACAACAACAAAAATGTATAAGTCCATATCTTCCTTTTTTGTTTCAATGACAATCGTGATTTCATTATAAGCTATATTTACTAGCAGCATTCCCGTCAACATATGGCGGGAAATAATTATGTTGTGCTATTTCTGCTGCATGGCCTGATAACGGCAATAATTCTCCTGTAGTCATTTATCTGGACGCACTGCTAAAGAAGCTGTGGAGTAACGCGTCAAAATATGGCAGGGGGAGAAGTGCAACAAAAAAAAAAAACAAAAAAAAAAAAAAAACGCAAATGAAATGAAATTTGACTAATTAATTAACAGCTGTCTTATCACAACCCGTTTTGTAAATGTATAGATTTTTCTTTCTTAAATTATCTTTGTACGTTGTCACATGGTTAACCCGAGGAATAACCAGGGATAGTTATCTTGGTTGTGCAGGAGTTGTCAATGGCTCAGATTAGCCTTGCAACCGGATAAAGATAGACAGTAGAAGCAGAGGAAGGCGAATTTGAGAATTTGGGATAAGTTCCCAGCAGATACTCTCAGTGATTCTAAATCTCGTGACACTGTCACTCCTACCAATCTAGCTATCCTTTCCTATAGCTCGCAAGCCCCCAACCCATCTACTCTCTTGAGTGGACAGAAGAGTAAGAAAGAAAGAACTGTATATCTCTCGCACACTTTCTTTCCTTATCTATGGATAAACTAACTAGTGTTGGTAAGGAAAACCCCATTACCACATGTATTGAATTACTATATGTAGCATAAAAACCAAATAACATAATACATAAAATACACAATCTAATCTTAATCCTATACTAAGTGATGATGATGATGTTATGTAGTCTAATACTAACTACAAACTAAATTATCTACTGCCTGAATAAAATAGGATATATTGTTTCTTGGCCTCTTTCTGCATGTTAATAAAGCTCTGGGCATTTGTACACAATAGGCCTGTTTTTGTCTGTATTCATGGAGATTATAATAGCACGGTCCTGCCTGTACAGTCCTTTTGTTGTGGGTGGTTGTTTGTAGAAAGGCTCCTTTGCCCTGGCAAATTCCTTCCTAAACCCCCGGTTGCTTCTGTAGGTTGATGCTGTTGATATCTGTATGTACTCTTGTCTGCGCGACATGCAATCTATGTTGCGGTAGATAACGCTGTAGTGAATATGGAGGTCTGCAGTTGCGAGTTACGTGTCGTAGAGTATATCTAATTGGCCCTACTTTTTAGCTCTTCCCACAACGCCAGCCAGGGTAATACGACGACAGGCGAAGTTATCTTAAATCTTCCTGTTCGGGTCTTTACCACTTGGTTCCATATAACGAATTCACTGACCATAGGTTCTGAATCTTCCTCGTGAAATATCGAACCAAGTCGAGCTGGCGGAATGCTTTCTGTTGCAATACCGAAAGACGAATCTTCCTGGGTTATATGTTGACCGAATGGCCGCTGGCAACTCTAGTGTTCTCTTCTGATGTCTTGTGAAGGTTTTCTAATCCTTAGTAATGTTCCATTCATCATTACTTTAGTTCAGACAACCAGTCCCCATTACTCTTTAAAGTTTTACTGTAATATTTTGCTATGTTCGCTTTCATATTTAGCTTAGCTCAGACAATCTGTCTCCTTTCGTCTTCTGATGTCTGTGCCGTGTTTCTAATCTCTTCGTAATGTCTTCTTTCATATTTATTTTCGTTCAGACAATCGGTCTCCATTAATCCAATATTACCGTGCCTTTTCCATGAGAAACGACTTAGCAAAATGCTCATTCTAATGTCTTCTCGCCGATCTGTCTCCTTATTTCCTTTATGCTCTGTTACTAAGCACAATAATAGGTTGGTAGTACTGCCGTTGTGAAAACAACCGCGAGTCGTACTGCGAACTCCAGCTAATTGTTCCGGGTTGGTCGTTTGTACTACTGTCTCATTGTTGTGTACACACTCTGTTGCAAAATTTGTTGCTTTCCCATGACTTACGAACACATATTCTGCGAAATGCACTGAAAGAGACAATAACAACCCCCCCCCCCTTTCCCTCCCTTCCCCCCCCCCCCCCCCCCCCCCCCCCCCCCCCTCACCAAAAAAAATGCTGCCTCAGTGTCAGGAAATCTGTAAAAGACTCTTTGCGAAGTTATTTACGTCTGTCTATCGACACGCTCAAAGCATTCGTGGATGACACAACAATTCTGACATCAGATGAACATCAGGCCCGGAGGATGTTAGCACGCCTGGATGAACTAGTCAGCTGGTGCAGAGTGAGCTTCAAACCCAAGAAGTCGAGAAGCCTATCAGTCAGGAAAGGGAAGATAGCAGAGGTCATATTCACGGTTTCCAGCCAAAGAATCCCTACTGTCATTGAGGAACCTGTTAAAAGTCTTGGCAGGGTGTATAATGCCTCCTTAAAAGACTCGAAGGCAGTGCAACAGACAAGAGAAATGGCAGACAGAGGACTACAGATCATAGACCAAAGCAGACTCCTGGGACAGTTCAAACTGTGGTGCCTCCAGTTCATGTTGATACCGAAGTTGCTGTGGCCACTGCTTATATATGAAATAAGCACAAGTACAGTGGAAGCTATAGAGCAGAAGGTCAACAAGTTCATGAGAAAATGGCTAGCGGTACCACCAGGTCTGTCAGATGTAGCACTGTACTGCAAAAAGTCAAAACTTCTGCTTTCCTTCAAGTCAGTTGGTGAAGAGTACAAAGTTGGAAAAGCAAGGCTTGCAATGATGCTACGCGAGTCAGCTGATGACGTGGTTAAGTTCATTCAGCCCACACTGAAAACGGGAAGGAAGTGGAAAGTGGAAGAAGCTGTTGAAGCTGCTGAAGAGTCACTCAAACTGAGAGAGGTAATCGGATACACACAAACGAATAGACGGGGATTTGGGCATGGTGACATCCGCTGGTGGTCCAAGGCATCAAGCAGGGAGCGCAGAGACATGGTAGTTCAGGAGATACGAGGAGCTGAGAATGATAAGAGGTTGCAAAAAGCAGTGCAGCAGGTCCAACAAAGCCAATGAACTACATGGGAAGGAGCCCTGCAGAGGTCCTTGACATGGAATGATTTATGGCATATGGCACCTCTTAGGCTCAGCTTCGTGGTTAGATCAATGTATGACCTGCTGCCGTCGGCCACCAACCTTGTGAAATGGGGAAAGTCGGATGATGAGCAGTGCCCCCTGTGCCAGGGGAGGCAGACACTTGAACACGTGCTCTCAGCGTGTAAGGTGGCATTAGGGCAAGGGCGATACACTTGGCGCCATAACAAAGTGCTAAATGAGCTTGCTGCGACAATAGATCAGACAAGAATGAAAGATAATAGCAAAGTCCGGCCAGACACCACAAACACATACTTTCTGAGGGCAGGAAAGTCAGCACACCCCAAACCGTGTAAACCTGGTAGCAGTTTACCATCTCTTCTTGACTGTGCAAACGACTGGGAGATGGTGGTAGACCTACCTGGACGGGGGGGGGGGGCATATCCAGAGAGTATCCGAAAATCGCGGAGACGGCCGGATATAGTGCTTCATTCTTCAGCAACGCTTCAGGTCATACTGATTGAACTGACCGTGCCATTTGAATCCAGATTAGACGAGCAACATTCATTCAAAGTGGCCAAGTATAGCGATCTGGCCGCGGATCTGAGACACGATGGATTCAGTGCAAGGGTCATGGCGGTTGAAGTGGGCGCAAGAGGGCTTGTGGCTGCATCAGTGTATGATTTATTGAAACTGTTGGGGCTGAAGGGACAGTCTAGAACAAGGGCACTGAAAAGGCTTAGTGAAACTGCCGAAAAGGAATCAGGCTGGCTGTGGAACAACCGCAATGGGCAATGGAAATCGTGACAATAAACGCTGCGGTACAGAAAACACCAACATTTTTCTAAGTCCACAACGCTGAGTTTTTTTGGTGTACTAGTGAAAGGGCTGTGACTCTGGGGCAACCGGCGATGTATACTATAAGGGGTGTCAGGTACAGAATTTCAGTGGCTTGCGGCGCACAGGGGCTAAGGCTCGTCGGCTGCGCGCTAGTGTCTCAGTGTGTGTCCTTATTTGTGAAGGGCGACGGAACGAACGGAATAATTTGTCTTCTCTTTGTTACTTTCACAATTGCCTCCACGGCTGGCGTTATGGATGTAAAAGTTGCTATCATAAGTGAAATGGGTTCTTTTTCGATACAAGACAACAGGAAGCTGAGACGCTTTGGAGTCACGACCCAAGTGGGCCCGCCCCCCGTAGAGTGTAAAGGAGTAATTGGGCCGAAACACTTGTAGGATGGGGGGACTACTTCTGATGATCAGATTGCTTCCTGTTGTATCGCTCTGTAAAGAGTTTCCTATCATATCTTAGCTCCGCTCTTCAGTGCGGGAAAACACGTTGGACGGAAATAATTCATATCATTTGTCGCATCTGACAGGTAGACTTAGGCATATACCTCAGTAAATACTGCCTGGATTTGACTCAAAATTGAACATAGTAAAGCAACAAGTGAGCAGAATCTATGGAATCTTGTATTATATTACCACATAACGTTAATGTGGATATTATTATTCTGAGAGATCGAAACCAGACGCAGACAAGCAACTTGAGGGAGGATTAATTGTCTAACAAGATGAAGAACTCTCGGAATAAAGTCATAACTATGCACAATAAAGCAGAGATTGTGTTGAATCTAAGGATATTTGGTTGGAAGTACAACTTATCGTCAGAATGAAGATATGAGGAAATATTGCTGCATATAATGCACAAACTGCCATTTTTGATAGCATGGATTGAGAGTAAAAAGGGGTTGTGGCATAATTGTCTCTCGGAGGTTCGCACGATTTCCATATAGTAAAAGGCCCATGAAATTCAAAGTACACATATCACTCTACGAGCTGATGGTTTGTATGAGAGCTGAACTGCATCAAAGCCTCGACGTACAAGAACGAAAAGAAACTGCTATTGTGAGACAGCTATCTTTTTCAGCGACGTAGTGTGAGCCTGAGGGTATGTAGATTACATTTATAGTTTGCAAACTAATATAATTTGCACTATATTATGTATATAATGTTGGTTGATGTGTATTTTGTGCATGACTCTTTGTCGCTATTCCTGCTAATGCCAGTAGGAAGATTGGTCACCTTGATATAACCACAATTCTAATCCAGTTTTCGTGAAGCGAGAGTTCTTCTTTGAACTGGTAATTGCTCGCAATTAAACTATCAGCCCTTTTCAGAGCTGGCTTGTAAGTCTGAGCACACTAAGTTCGTCTTTCTGTATTATATGGCCCTCCTTTTTTGTCTCTCCACCTCTCTCCTCGTGCTGTGCGGACGTGTTTTTATTTGGCTCTACATTTCGGATATTTTATTGAAGTTGTTCCCATTTAATATGGATGGTTTATATATCCATGTGTTGGCGGTTTTGTTTGACATACAGTGAAATAGTTTATTTTGTAATTGTGTTAAATTCACGTATAAATATTGTGTTTTTTCTGTATGGAATGACGGTAGGAGCGTTCATCGTGTCTGCCACCATTTTTCGATAAATGGAAAACTACTTCAACATTCCAAACTTTGTTGGTGACCTTCTGGCCAGGGAACAATAGCCAGAACGCTAAACACAGGGCTTGTCCGCCCACTAAGAATGTAATGTGATTATGGCGAGCGGGAACAACAGCATCGTCGTATCCGGATTTTTATACCGGTGTATTCACTTTTGGACTGTAAATGCCTTCGACAAAGCTTTTAAAAATGACCCCGTGACTCGTTACTGACCGCTGTAAAGAAGAGACGGTCGGCCAGTGTATTTTTCAGTATTTTATTTATTTATTTATTTTTTTTTTGTTGTTGTTGACTATCAGACCCTCTTGAACAGAGGGCAACGTATTTCGCTGGCAATTAATCCCAGTGGCATGTAAACATGTCACACCTAGAGATCGGTCATGGCTCGCAGGTAATGAAAACCGCTAGGGACTGTAGATTGCGCCCGACCTCTATGAAAAATTACAGCCTAGACCAAAGCAGAGCTGTTCGCGTTAAACTGCGTGGATGTAACAAAGAGTCGGATTTAACCTTTAAAGTAGCAAATGACGGTAAATGTGCTACTGTACTAGACTTTTCGAATACTTTATTAGTTTTGATTACATGCCCCCCTAATCAGATTATCTTTTCTTATAATATCAATTGTAGGTTCTAATGACGATGTTTGTACTTTTCTACATATTTTATGTCATGTTTATAAGTAGTTAATGTTAATATGAGTGTGCTATTTTATTTTACTTTGCAACGTTGAATTCCTTGACATTGATATGTAAAATGCATATGGGAATAAATGAATTCAGTATGAAAGGTGAGAGAAAGGAAGGGCAGAATGTCAGACGGGCCTGCGTGCCCAATTCTCAACCCTTTGAAAATAAAGTTCGTTCGTTCGTTCGTTCGTTCGTTCCACAATACATATCATTATGAGGCATTTCGCACAACGTGTACCAAACACTACCAGAATGACCATGTCGAGACGAGAGCAGATAAACAAGGTGCCTTTGTAGAAGATTTCATCACAACACCACTACTATCTGTGCACCTTTATCATACAAAAAACAAGATAATGGTCCAAGCAACTCCTACTGTTATTGAATCATGGCTGGCAACGGACTTTGTCAGTTTAAATGAGTCTGCACAAAACATAATTTGTACCACACAATTGGACTCGACAATATGTTTACCTCAGCTCGCAATAGACATCACATCATCAGCTGACAGCGTCTCATCTGCTGATAGCGAAATCATCAACATTAACTCTAGCATACACTCTCCCACAAATACATCCACTTTGCCTCCCGCAGCACGCGACCTTCCAATGAGCGACACAGTAGCAAATACTCCATTTTCTCAACCTATACTGGCCATAGAATATCCAATGGGCCCTAAAGACACTAGCACACAAACAGATGAAACATTATCACGTGAAAATCACCCAGAAGTCACTCACATGATAAATGCGCAGTGCTGCCAGGAGCTGATGCTAAAAATGGAGGACACCCTTCGAACACTAATTGCCGATCTGACGACTAATGTCTATAAATCAATCAGCACAGAAAACGAACTACTCAAACAGGAAATACTGCATCTGAGAGAAGATAATTCCAATATGAAACACGTCGTCGAGTAACTACGAAGCGATTTTTCGATTTATAAAACAAAGCACTCGGAACATACTCTTATAGTACCTGATGCTTCTGGAGATCCATCCAAAGAACATACATCAAACAAACGCCGCAAGGAGCACCAACGTAACATCAAAAAAGTTGAGGATACACGTGCGCACGAAGCTTACCCTATTAGTGTAAAAGTAAGCAACAGGTTTACCGCCCTTAACCAGAGTTCAGTACAAAATGAACAAGCACTAACGCCGCTACCAGATCAGATACTGACACCACAACCATCCGATGAAAACACCCAGACTATTCAGGACGATTCACACGAGGAAAATCAATGGCGGCAACAAGAATCAAAACGAAAGCCGAATCAACAACCATGTAGCAAATCAACACATGTTATAATTGGCGACTCTCTCCTAAAAGGCATTTACAATGATCGGATGTCTACTTCAAAAGAGGAAACTGTCTCAGTTTTAGCGATACCTGGAGCTGGAACTGAAAGATTAATTGATAGAATTCATAGGTTCGACATACATCATAATATTACAAGAACAACAGTACATGTAGGGATCAACGACATAATGAATGGACACAGCGTTAACCCTTCGGCGATTTCCAAACTGGCCACAACAATAAAACAAAAATTTCCTAACACCTCCATTTTTATGTCATCCATTATTCCACCTTGCTATGGCTTCCAACGTCGCGTAGCCGACACCAACAACAAGACAATCCAGAGCTATTGTGAACACAACAACATTGGCTATATCAACAACACTCCTTTCTTCACAAGCAACTCTGGAGCACCAAAGAAACGCCTTTACATAGATCAAATACATACATCAAAACTAGGTAGCAGCATTCTAGCAAAAAAACATCAAGTACCCGCAGCGAACGCAACACGACAACCCACCAGACACAGAGAACGCAAACCGATCTACCATGAGATCAGCCCTTCATGAAAATGCACAACACACCTTACCCGCCCCTCAAAGAAGCGCTCCTGTAACCAACAAAGTACCTAACAACAAACAGAACGCCACCTACAGCCAGGAAGCCGAACGTTACGATGTTATGTTTCCTCCACTACCTATAAGACAGCCCCTCACAAACACATTATATGACAGTTCAAGAAGCAGTGCCACAATGTCACAGACCCAAAAATCTCCTACAAGTGTTGTAACCACTGCAGACGAAATCTACAGTCGTCAAGCTTCCTCCCGTAGCCTTTCTGATCGTGCTCAGTGGAACCCAGAACTTGGCTACCTGATGCAATTCAGTCCAGCATCACTCAGCCAAGCACTAATGATGTCTGTGCAACGCGGGCCTTACTATGTACCTGACAGAGACATCCATTATCGATGATTAATCCACTCATTTTTTTTTTCATTGACTTAATCCCTGCGACCAAAGCCGTCTCTCCCCTGAAAAATTAATTGATTACTGTGACGCATAAAGTAATAAGTACTTTGTTACTTTCTCAAAACACTTTAATTTCATTGGCTACAGGCCTTCGACAGTTCTTTTCATAATTTGCAAGATTTTTTCATTTTACTTTTTTTTTAATTCGTATCCTCTCAGTATTGCTTAATTACTTTGTTAGAATTTTAGTGTTGTGGTGTGAAAACGTGCGTGCCTACTGTTGTGTGACTATTTTTAATATACTACTGACAATTTCAGTTAATTGTGATTTTTTAGCAATACTTGTACCAAGTGTTCGTACGTTAAGTACTAACATTTGCATTTTCACTTACTTGGTGACGTTAATTAGTTTTAAATTTTCGTGGGTTCGTATTTAAAATTGCTTTTGTTATTTTCCTTTTTAAACCACTCGCCAAAATAAAATGCATACCTATCAGACACAATGGCTAATTAAGGATGGTCTACGGCTGGGCCACCTGAACATTTACCATTTATTAGGCAAACTTCCTGAGCTTACACAAATTCTAAATAAAAATTTTCATGTTTTTGGACTTTCCGAAAGTCGCTTAAACGACAAAATATCAGATGGTGAAATTGCCCTAAATAGTTTTAAAACAGTTCGGCGAGACTCAAGTAGAAAGCTAGAAACAGGTATTGTAGTATATATTTCCACTTCTATTAGTTATCGCCGCAGAAGCGATTTAGAGACAGCAGAGACCGAGTGCATATGGTTAGAAATAAAACTACCGACTCAGGGACAATTTCTAGTCGGGTATCTTTATAGAAATCCCAGTGCAGGAGCCATCTGGTATGAAGATTTCACCACTATGATGGATAAAGTATTTACCACTGCCAAAGAAATTATTCTTCTAGGCGATTTCAACATCGACATGCGCAACATAAACCAAACATGGGAAAACATCATCCTATCTTACAACCTAAAACAAATAGTCAACCAGCCTACCAGGGTAACAAATGCATCATCCACAATAATTGACCACATCTACGTCACCTGTGCAGACAATATTATAGAATGCTCTGTTCCTACTGTCGCGATGAGTGACCACTACCCTATATGTTGCACGTGGTCAAAGAATAAATATAAAGCTCCAAGAAATAAACATATCAGTATTAAATTTAGAAGTTTTAAACATTTCAACCGTGAACTATTTTTACATGATTTGCGAACTGCACCTCTTGCCAGTGTTTACCAGCTTTCTGATCCCGACGACGCCATTGCCCATTGGACACGTATCTTTCTTTGTGTGTTTGATAACCACGCACCAACTAAAGAAGTTCGTGTGAAACGACAGGTCAAATCTCCTTGGATCACACAAGCAGTGCTAGACGCCATGAGGCAGAGAGATCAAGCTCACAAAAACAAGGACTTTAACATATACAGAGAACAGAGGAACAACGTGCAATATTTAATTCGTAGAGAAAAAAAGAATTACTTTAAAAATTTGGTTCAGAACAAAACAAAACAAACAGTAAAGATATATGGAAAGCAATCAATACCTTAGCGAACAAGCGAAATCTGTCAGTCTCGTCAACCCCTAATACTTCATTTACTCCCACAGACTTCAGCAATTACCTTCAGGCAGAAATAAACAGTCTTAAATCTACAATACCAAATTCACCTTGTGACTTAGGCAGGCTGTCAGTATTTTTTGTGAGAACAAATGTACCAACACAATCCCATCCAACATTCCGTTTATGACAGTTAATGAAGTGTATAACTATCTTCTAGGACTTAAAGATAATAACTCATCAGGACTTGACGGAGTCAGTAATCGAATACTGCGTTATGCGGCTCCAGCTATTAGTGATTCGCTTACATACATATACAATCAATGTATCGCACGGAGCTACTTTCCGTGGCACTTTAAAGTCGCTAAGGTATATCCTCTCTTAAAACCTGGCTCTTCCGACAATAATAACCTTGGTAACTATAGGCCAATCTCCTTAATATCATCGCTATCCAAACCACTAGAAAAACACATACATAAAATAACACTACAACACCTAGTTAACAACGGCTTGCTAATTGATAGTCAGTCGGGGTTTAGACCTAAACATTCATGTCACACAGCTCTAACTAAGATGATTGACAACTGGCACTTAAATATTAATAACGATAACATATGTGGGGCAGTTTTTGTAGACTTTAAAAAAGCATTTGATATGATAGATCACGCTATTTTAATTAGAAAACTAGAAACATCAAAAGTAAACCTTCAACTAGTGACGATAATTAAATCATTCCTGTCAGACAGAAAACATGTAGTTTCTTACAATAACTCTTGCTCATACCCAACCATAATAAATACCGGCGTTCCTCAGGGCTCTATTCTTGGGCCTCTACTTTTTGCCATATACATTAATGACCTTCCATTACACGTCGAACACGCATCCTGTGACCTATTTGCTGATGACTGTACTATCTACACGAGTGATACAAGTTGCAACACACTCGAACTATCGTTACAAAAAGATACAGACAATCTGATTAAGTGGAGCATCGGAAATCGCATGCTAATTAATATAATTAAAACAAAGTGCATGTTAATATCAACTAGACAAAAATTACAAAATTCTGAGAAAACAACACTTCAGATCTATATTGGTACCTCACCAATTGAAAACGTTAATGAACATAAAACTCTAGGAATAGTCGTTGACCAGCATCTTAATTGGAACTCACATGTTCATGCACTGACTAAGCAAACGGCACAGAAAGTTTACCAGTTAGCTAAAATCAAACATTTCCTAGATGAAGATGCACGAAAATTGTTCTATGTATCTCACATACAAACAAACCTTGACTATTGCTCCACAATCTGGGATGGTTGTTCTATGTCCAACACAAAAAGACTCCATTCACTACAAAAGCGTGCAGTGCGTCTAGTTTCTGACAACTGCCAAACACAGTGTGTAGATCTATATAAATATCTCAAAATACTGCCTCTAAGAAAGCGCTTTCTGTTCAACAAAGCTAAATTTGTTCACAAAATCCTGTCACAGAATGCTCCAACATATCTGTGGCCAATGTTCAAATACAGTGAAAGACGCAGTCAACGCCTTAACAAAATACAAGTGCCCAAGCCTAGGCTTGACTTATTCAAGAAAAGCTTAGCTTACTCTGCTGCTCATCTTTGGAACTATCTTCCACATTATCTAAAACATAACAACCTCAGTCCCTATTCATACAATCGTAAACTTTTCGAATACTTTATGAGTTCTGATTATCTGCCCCCCTAATATGATTATTTTTCCGAACAAATGGTATAATATCGAGTGTAGGTTTAATGATGATGTTAGTGCTTTTCAACATATTTTGTTTCATGGTAATACTTAGTTTGTACTTTTCAACATATTTTATTTCATGTTTATAATTAGATACTGTGAATGTGAGTATGCTATTATTTTACCTGTACAACGTTGAATTCCTTGAATTGATGGGTAAATTGTATGTGAGAATAAATGAAATCAGTATAAAAGACGGGAGAAAGGAAGGGCAGAATGTCAGACGGGCCTGCGTGCCCAATTCTCAACCCTTTGAAAATAAAGTTCGTTCGTTCGTTCGTTCGTTCGTTCTATATGACTGATGAATTATCATGTACGACATACTTTTCTTGACGACCTTATGACATTGTATGTAAACAAATAGATGATACAGACATATGATCACATAAAACAATCATAACGCCTGAAGACTGAGACAAGACAGTAGGACATGTGGTATTTGTCAGACAAATACCATAGACTGAGCTTGTCGTGTTATAGGTTCAATGTGGAAGTTGTTCCATCAGCACCTGTCATAAGCATTGAATCTAAAAAACCAGGAGTCAACACATTACTAACGTGGACCACCGCTGCTACCTGGCCTCCGCATTGTGCAGGTTAGACCGGTAGCCAGATTCCAACTGTGTGTCTAAGTGAACTATGACTGCTAGCTGACCTAAGCACTGCTGCTTCCAGGATCAGGAGCAACTCCTCAGTTAAGTGCTAAATCCAAAGATACCACAACAAATAAACGAAATGTACCACATGGTCTCATGATGAAAGATAGACAAAAGGACTAGAGACACGTTTTTCTGTAAATAGTTTTATTTTGCCAGATATATCTTCAAAACTGTAACTGATTTATATATATAAATTGTACACAAATTTCAAGCAGGCATTAAAATAACTGATTTCTTTACATCTGAAGTTATTGAATTATTTTCAGTGTTTCTTGTGTTAACGTAATTGTAATTTAAAGGGAATCGTAGAGCAATTTATATTTTCTCTAGAAAGCATAGGATAGGTCCAACAACTTAGTCCCCTATTCACTACTTCTATACCATCTGGACGGTAAGCTTAACAGCCCGACTTCTTCCTTAACCATCCCTTTACCAGTTCTCTTTTCTGAGTCTGGGAATCTATTCTTTATACCAAGTATTTCTTGATACTATCATCACTTATCTAAATTTACCATCTGGCCACACACAGTTTAAACATCTTAAACTTCCTAATAAATAAACTTGCATTTCTGCGTTAATTTGTCCTAGCCCCGTGGAGTTCCCGGGGGTCTTTGAAGAGACAAAGAAAGAATAGGTCTACTGCACCCTCTGGCATGTCGTACAAGGCGACTAATACGAGGCTTCGCATGGTGCTGGCAGCCTCATAATGTAAACCAAATAGCTACGAAAATCACAACTGCACAGCAAATGAATGTTTGTTGCAAGCTTTCTCAAAAGAGACCGGCTTCTAAGGAGGCCTAATATAAATTAATTTTTAAAATATTTATGCGTGGATACATCTGTGTTCAGGTACAGACCGCTGGAGTTGGGTTGGCCACGTTCTCAGAAGAGATCCGAATCCATCACAAGAACAGCTATGCTATGGACCCCCGAAGGAAAGCAAAAGAGAGGCTGACCAAAAACAACTTGGCGGAGAACTGTGGAGGCAGAGATGCAAAGAATGAACAAGAGCTGGGGCACTGTAGGAAGGATGGCAGCCGACCGAACAAAGTGGAAGCAGTTTGTTGCTGCCCTACAAGACGCCACCAGTCGTGATGGTCACTGAATGCTTTGACAGTCGGCGGCTAAGGATCAAAGAAGAAGAAGAAGGGGAAATTCGGGGGCTCATGAGCAAAATGATATACGAGGGGAAGTCAGTAAATAGCTCACAAACTGATATGGGATAGCTGAAAATTGTAGTCGGTAGTTTCTAAAGGTGTCATTAGGTGTCGGTAACATCCAGCTTAATGATTACTTTAGGTATCAGACGCTAGGTGTCGCATGCGCATACGCAGCTCAGATAGAAATGGCGTCCGTGCTCGTGGAGTGTACGACCGAAATACAGCGTGCTGTTGTGCGTTCTTTAGGGCAAATAGGACTTCCTGCAAAGAATATTCATAAGGAAATTTACGGTGAGAAGTGTTTGTCGCGTAAAGCGGTACATAACTGGGTCGATTAATTTTCTCAAGGACGCTAAAAATTTGCTGATGAAGACCGACCTGGTCGTCCTCTTCAGATTGCGACAGAAGCATCTGTGCGGCGGGTGGGGTGGGTGGGGGGGGGGGGATGATTCAAGCTGACAAGCGAGTAACGATAGACAGTGTAGCAAGTGCAACAGGGTGTTCTCATGGTTTAGCATACAGCATAATTCATGATCATTTGAATTTTCGGAATGTGTGCTCACGGTGGGTGCCCAGACAACTGACTGAGGAACACAAAATGAACCGAATGGGCCTGTCCTTGCAACATCTCTCTCGGTACGCAGATGAAGGAGAAGACATGCTTAACAGGATTGTTACTGTAGACGAATCATGGGTGCATCACTACTAACCCGAATCAAAGCGTCCTTCAATGCAATGGAAACATCCTTCTTCACCTTCTGCCAAGAAATTCAAGGTTACGCCATCAGCAGGGAAGGTTATCTTTACTGTGTTTTGGGATTCTCAAAGAGTGCATTTCCAGAAAAAATGTGAGAATGTGAATGCTGCAACGTACTGTGAAGTTCTGTTGATGCTTCGGGATGCAATTTGAAGAAAACGTCCTGGCATACTGACTAGAGGAGTACTGCTCCATCACGACAATCCCAGACCACATACGGCTCGATTAACGTAGGAGAAAATTGAACAACTAGGGTGGCAACTTCTTACAGCCCCGACTTCGCACCGAGCTATTTCGACCTGTTTGGTCCACTAAAAACTCACCTTGGCGGTAAACGTTTCGCGGATGACGAAGAGGTTGAACGTGAGGTGCGAATGTGGCCGAGACAGCAGACCAAAGACTTCTGTGTTGCAGGTTTTGAGGCACTGATAAAGCGATGGGGTAAGTGTATCAATGTTGGTGGAGATTATGTTGGGAATAAGGGAAAATCTAAGTGCAGTAATAAATGGTTTTCAAGTTCGTATCTCATTTAGTTTTTTTTTAATAGCCTTGTGTGACCTATTTTACTGACTTGCCCTCGTATCTATATATATATATATATATATATATATATATATATATATATATATATATATATATATATATATATATATATATATATATATATATATATATACATATATATATATATATATATATATATATATATATGTATATATGTATATCAACAGTTATTGACAGAAAGCATGGAGCAGTATAGAAGAGAAAACCCAGAAGAAAAAGCAACCGCAAAATGGGAATGCTTAAAAACAAGCATACAATCAGCAAATGCAAATTTACCTAAAAAGGAGTCTAAGAAAAATCAAATTTTGATGACAGATGACATCTTGAATAAAATGGCAGAAAGAAAGAAAGCAAAAAACACTCCAGAATATAAAACAATAGACAATGACATACGTACTATGTGTAGAGAAGCAAAAGAACGGTGGATAGAAACAAAATGCAAGGAAATAGAAGACTTGGAAGCAAAGCACATGACAAGAGATATGCATGAAGAAATAAAGAAATTATTTAAATCGGTCGCGGTTTGCACAAGGAGGAAGCTGTATCAAGAACAAAAATGGTGTAATATTACTTGATGAGAAAGACATATCAAACAGATGGGCAGAATACGTAAAAGAACTATTCGAGGACAACAGAGGTAAAAAACCATCACCAGATTCTAACGAGGGCCCAAACATTCTCAGATCAGAAGTAGAGAATGCCATTCATATGATACAAAAAGGAAAATCAGCAGGCATGGATAACATAAAAATTGAAATGATAGAAGCTCTGGAGAGCTTTGGTATAGATACAATCACAGAAATATGCAACGATATATACAATACAGGATATATACCACACGACATGAAGACATCAGTTTTTATAACATTGCCCAAAAAACCAAATGCAACAGAATGTTCAGACTTCAGAACAATCAGCCTGATGAGTCATGCAATTAAGATATTGCTCAAAATCATACAGGAAAGAATAAATAGTAAAGTAGACAGCGAAATCCAAGAAGAACAGTTTGGTTTTAGACGGAACAGTGGAACAAGAGAGGCAATATTTTGCCTTAGAATATTAGCAGAAAAATATACAGAGGTCCAAAAAAGTATGTATATGTGCTTCATTGACTATAAGAAGGCTTTTGACAGAGTCCATCATGAGAAAATAATTGAATGCCTCAAAGATATAGGTATTGATGGAAAAGATATAAGAATACTCAGTAACCTTTATTGGGAGCAAACTGCCACAGTAAGATCTGGAAGGAATTATTCACCATACATAGACATAAAAAGAGGTGTCAGACAAGGTTGTGTGCTGTCCCCTTGCCTATTTAATTTATACACCGAAAAAATTTTCAAACAGATACAGGAAATACCAGGACTGAACATCAGTGGAAGGTCAATAAACAACCTTAGATATGCAGATGATACCGTGTTGTTAGCTGAAAGCGAACAGGAGTTACAAGAACTAGTGAAGCAAGTGAACAGCATAAGTCATGAATATGGACTCGACATTAATATTGAGAAAACAAAAACTATAATAATTAGCAAAACAAACGATAAACCCACATTAAAGATAAGCGTAAATGGGAAAATACTGGAACAAGTCAAGAGCTACGTATATCTTGGTCATATAATAACAGAAGATGGCAGATGTGAAACAGAAATCAAGAAGAGAATAGGAATGGCCAAAGCTACATTCAACAACATGAAACATATACTGACATCCAAACAGTTATCTCACAAATTAAAACTGAGAATCATAAAGTGTTATATATATTCTGCATTTCTGTATGGTGCAGAAACATGGACGATGAATAAGCATTTGGAAGAAAGAATTGAGGCTCTTGAAATGTGGATATATAGAAGAAGGGGCGTATCTCATGGAAAGAGATGAAAACAAATAAGGAGGTCCTAGAAAATCTAGGTATGAAAAGAGAACTAATGAGGGAGGTCAAAGTTCGGCAGTTAAAATACTTTGGCCACATAAAAAGGCATAACACCTTGCAGAAGACCATAACAGAAGGGAGAGTTGAAGGCAAACGTGCAAGGGGAAGACAACGCTATAAGTGGGAAGATAACATCAAGAGATGGACAGGAAAGAGTCTATCAGAGTGCACCACCAAGACAAGAGACAGAAGACGTTGGAGATCCATTACAGCCAACCTTCGTTGTGGAGATGGCAACTGATGATGATGATGATATATATATATATATATATATATATATATATATATATATATATATATATATACATATACATATACATATATATATATATATATATATATTCTTCTTCTTCTTCCGTCCTTAGCCACCGACCGTCAAAGCAGTCAGTGGCCATTACGCCTAGTGGCGTCTTAGGGCAACAGCAGATAGGTTTTCTTTGCCATTGTTCCCATCACGCCTATTGGCGTCTTTAGGGCAACGGCAAATCAATCCATTTGCTGTTGTTTCCGTAATCGAAGTGACTGGCAAACGGGTGATCAGCCCGTTGGTATATATATATATATATATATATATATATATATATATATATATATATATATATATATATATATATATATATAGAGAGAGAGAGAGAGAGAGAGAGAGAGAGAGATAGCAGAGTAGGTGACGTATTGTCGAGGATATTGATTCACTGGGACTGTGTGGCGACTCTATGCCGGCTTCCATAATCGACATCCTTTTCCTCTAAACCTCTATCTCATGTGGTTATTGCACTTCAGAGCCACTTTCCTTGCCTGACAACCAAGAAAACCTTCCAACTGTTAATTCTCGGACTAACCTTACGACATATATAAACCTATTTTATTTGTCGTTTCTTGCCACTGCGATGATAGTATATATGTTCATTTCTAATTTTAATCCATCCACATCGATTTTATCAATAAATGATAGAGTTTTTGCAATAATTACAGCTTCGTTTTTTTTTCTTCTTACTAGTGTTCCTCTGAATACATCGTAAGCTTTAATCCAAAGACATGACCCATCTTTCGAAGAAGGGCTTGGAAAAACTGAGTGACATCGGTAAAGCTCCGGAACAACGGAAGCTCAGGAAGTAAAAGAGGTAGACCCAGAACGACACGGTAGAGAATAGGTGGGGACCAAGAGTTTATGAGTGGTGGAGTGAGCTGACAGTGGAGTGATATTAAGGATGATGAAACCAAAAAAGTAGGTTGCTGCATTCATTTGCATTAGTAACTTTTCACTACATCATTTCATGAATTTTGCTTCCTGACGTTTATTCTTCCGAAATTTTAAAAAAAAAAAATCTAAATCTTCTAAATAAAGAATTTAAGAAAGAAAAGCAAACCTACGGAAAAGAAGCAAAGTTGTAATTGTTAGGGGTATCATAGTTAAAGTACTGCCAGCATCTACAACATTTAAGAACAGACTTGAGCCATACACTGATGTAATCTTATACCTCATCTTTTGTTATTCTAATGTTTTTCCCGTCTTCTTGAAAACGAAGGACAAGATATTCATTCCTCTTGTGTGGCACAAGACAAGGAACCGAGATGACTCCGGGTACTCCAGACTTCCGCCCATCAGTCGCCATTAAAAGCTGGCTCGGTTACCGATCGTTTTTGTTTGAACGTTATCGACTGGTCGGGAACGATGATACTATTGCTTGGCCGCCGCTGATTGGATGGTGGCATCAGCAGGTCGCAATGACTGGCTGATTGCTATTGGATTATTTTACCTGGCCGCCGTTTGCCTTACGAGACCAAAGCAAACATTTGCCACATCATTCCAGGCTCCTTTAAATGTCGTTTGGACAAGCGTCCCCTGGTTTTTAGTTCCTTCCTCGATCATGAACGTCTTAGAAGTGCAGGTTTGCATCGGACAGGAAAACGATAACATTGTTTGTTGATCAGCCTACCTGATACTGACTGCTGGATGCAAGATCCAAAGGAAGAACTTGATGCTGGTAATGGAAGCTCGCAAGACAAAGGTTGATAGATGATCATTTTCAGAGATTAAATCATCAATGTTGGCTCTTGTGGTCTAATTAAATGCGCATTATTTTTTTAATGTAAACTAAAGTGGTCGCTTCTGCGGTACGGGGCGCAGAAAGACAAATAGTGTGGTCGTGAAGGAAATAACCATTATTGTGGGGGTCTTTGTGTGAAAGATCAAAGCTGATAGATACCGCAGTCTCAATGGCTGATCCCACAATCATGAGCGGTTATAGCAACATGGGAACTGACAATGTCATTGTTCGTTTTCGGGAAGGTACATCACTATATCAGCTCTAACAATAATAGTAACAAAGTATGTTTAGATTGTTCTAAAATACAAAGCTGAACAGTCAATTTTAATTATTTCCGTAAGAAAGTTTCTGCGTTACCAAAAATGTCGAGGTCATACAACAGAGGAAAATGTTAATAAAATTTAAATTGAAGAAAGAGATATACTAAACAAGGACGTAGTTGGATTGTGAGTTTCTGTCTTATTATAAAGGGTCGCCATTTAAAAAAAAATGTCATTAACTTTTCTAGAACATTATTTAAAGTTATTTTTTTTCAGTCTCATGTCATCAAGCCATGTTAGTGTCTCTCTCATTTTACACCACAACTATCCACCAACCAAATTTCCTTCTAAAGGAAACTCTTTTTGTAATGAAGCTCAAGACTTATTAAATTATTAAAGTTTATTTATTTATTCATTTATTTGTACAGTTATTGCTGGCACGGATTATACTTTCTTTTTATTGTTTATGTTGCTCATCCCATTTTGCGTTTTCTCTTTTCTCGCGATCTTTGGTCTCTTCCTGTAAGTCCAAAGCTTCAATACTCCTCACTGCCTCGGAAGTATGTCGTTTTTTTTTGCATTATTAACCATAATTATTTCCAGCCATATCATGGCGGGTGGCTTACTCATATTTTACTAATGCTTCCATTTTACTCGTGACACTGACTTTTACAACGCTCACCTACTTTTTCCGTTTTTAATTTCATGGTTATATTAACCAAGCAATCTATGATACATGTATTCGTGCATTTTCTCATGGCATCAAATCTATCTGTCTGTTTTTGATTATTGCTCCATTTTCAGCTTGTGTTCTTCATTTCCCCACTTTTGCGCATCGCACTGCTTTTTTTTGTTGTCAAATTCTTCTTCTTCATTATCTAATCTTTTCTTGATGTTGTCGTCATTTTCTACCTTTCTTTGCTTTCAAGTCTTCTTCTTTAATCCTTATTATTGCATTTTTCTTCTTATTTTTTCTTGCATCATCATCATCAATGTCATCATGGCCGTAGATGACTATTATTATCAACATTTTCTGATTCTTTTCCTTTTATATTTTCTGCATCCCGTTCTTCTTCAGCATTCTGATCTTTTACGTTCCTTGCTACGAACTCGACCCTTCTTTTCTTCTGTTCCTGTTGGCTGTATGTCTGCAATGACCTTGCAACTGTGCTTTCAAGTTGCATCTGTTTTCTTCCTGGTTTCTGTTTTGATAATTCAGTAGCTGTACCACAGTGATCAGCTGTACTCCAAGACCAAGTCTCTGGGACATTTGATTGTGAACATAGTGTTTGCATATTAGGTCTTTTAAACAAAAATTAAATTTTTTATAAATGCAAAACCAGACTCGATTCCTATTTAATTCGTCGTTCCTTTGATCCTCCGTCGTACTTGATAATTTCTACCGTATCCGATTTAGGAAGTGGCTTCAGTAATTTCCTAAATTTCTCAAAGCACGGAACATCTACAAGAACAAATAAGAGCATGGCATAATAATATAATGATTAGAAATCGAATATAGTATGATTTAAAATAGGTGGGAGTCACCTGACCAATGAGACAGTTTGAGATCACAGATAATATAAACTACGTTTGCGAAGATGTGAACGCTAGGTACAGGGAGATTATCAAGAAAAAGACATGAACAGAAGAGGGTGTCTGGCTGCATAGCGGCCTGAGTTGTTGACAGCAATGAAAGACAAAGAGGAGAATAGTAATGTTAATAAAATAATAAAATGTGATGATGGTAGTGTTAGTAGTAGAAGTAGTAGTAGTAGT
Organism: Oreohelix idahoensis; assembly: GCA_024509875.1. Lineage (NCBI taxonomy): Eukaryota > Metazoa > Mollusca > Gastropoda > Stylommatophora > Oreohelicidae > Oreohelix > Oreohelix idahoensis. Next base: position 63,164 of record JAMPIV010000115.1, read on the forward strand.
AGTAGTAGTAGTAGTAGTAGTATTAGTAGTAGTAGTAGCAGCTATTGTTGTTGTAGCAGAAGTACTAGTTGCAATAGCAATAGTAGTAGCAGCAGCGGTAGGAGAAAGAGGAGAAATAGTAGTAGTAGTCGTTGCAGCAGCAGTAATAGTAGTAGCAGCAGTAATAGTAGTAGCTGCAGTAATAGCAGCAGTAGTAATAGTAATAGTAGCAGCAATAGTAGCAGCAGTAATAGTAGCAGCAGTAATAGTAGTAGCTGCAGTAATAGCAGCAGTAGTAATAGTAGTAGTAGCAGCAATAGTAGCAGCAGTAATAGTAGCAGCAGTAATAGTAGTAGCAGCAGTAACAGTAGCAGCATCAGCAGTAATAGTAGTAGCAACAGTAGCAGTAACAGCAACAGTAACTATAGTAGCAGCAGTAATAGCAGCAGCAGCAGTCATAGTAGCAGCAGTAATAGTAGCAGCAGTAACTGTATCAGCAGCAGTAATAGTAGAAATAGCAATAATAGCAGCAGTAATAGTAATAGCTCAAGTTCTTTCCACGTTTTCCTTGAGAACTTGAGATGATGGCACGTGACAGGAGGACTTGGCATGTGTTTGTTGAAGGCCTATGCTCCTTTGGGAGTGGAGGGTTATGAATGAATGAATGAATGAATAGAAATAGCAGAAGTAAAAGCAGTAGCAGCAGTAATAGTAACAGCAGTAAAAGTAGTAGAAGCAGTAATAGTAGTGGCAGCAGTAAAAGTAGCTGCAGCAGTAATAGTAGTGGCTGCAGTAACAGTAACAGCAGTAAAAGTAGTAGTAGCAGTAATAGTAGTGGCAGCAGTAATAGTAACAGCAGTAAAAGTAGTAGCAGCAGTAATAGTAATAGCAGCAGTAAAAGTAGCTGCAGCAGTAATAGTAGTGGCTGCAGTAACAGTAATAGCAGTAAAAGTAGTAGTAGCAGTAATAGTAGTGGCAGCAGTAAAAGTAGTAGCAGCAGTAAAAGTAGTAGCAGCAGTAATAGTAATAGCAGCAGTAATAGTAGTAGCAGCAGTAATAGTAACAGCAGTAAAAGTAGTAGCATCAGTAATAGTAGCAGCAACAGTAATAGTAGTGGCAGCAGTAATAGTAACAACAGTAAAAGTAGTAGCAGCAGTAATAGTAGTAGCAGCAGTAACAGTAGTAGTAGTAGTAGTAGTAGTAGCAGTAACAGTAGTAGCAGCAGTAATAGTAACAGCAGTAAAAGTAGTAGCAGCAGTAAAAGTAGTGACAGCAGTAATAGTAACAACAGTAAAAGTAGTAGCAGCAGTAATAGTAGTAGCAGCAGTAAGAGTAGAAGCAGCAGTAACAGTAGTAGCAACAATAATAGTAGCGGCAGCAGTAATAGTAGTAGCAGCAGGAATAGTAACAGCAGTAAAAGTAGCAGCAACAGTAACAGTAGTAGCAGCAATAATAGTAGTAGCAGCAATAATAGTAGTAGTAGCAGTAATAGTAGTAGCAGAAGTAATAGTAGTAGCAGCAGTAATAGTAACAGCAGTAATAGTAGCAGCAGCAATAATAGTAGTAGCAGCAGGAATAGTAACAGCAGTAAAAGTAGCAGCAGCAGTAATAGCAGTAGCAACAGTAATAGTAAAACAGCAGCAGTAATAGTAGTAGTAGCAGCAATAGTAGCAGCAGCAGTAATAGTAGCAGCAGCAGTAATAGTAGTAGCAACAGTAGTAATAGTAGCAGGAACAGTAGCAACAGCACTAATAGTAGTAGCAGCAGCAGTAATAGTAGTAGCAGCAGTAATAGTAGTAGCAGTAGTAATAGTAGCAGCAGCAGTAATAGTAGTAGCAACAGTAGTAATAGTAGCAGGAACAGTAGCAACAGCACTAATAGTAGCAGCAGTAGTAATAGTAGCAGCAGCAGTAATAGTAGTAGCAGCAGTAATAGTAGTAGCAAGAGCAGTAATAGTAGTAGCAACAGCAGTAATAGTAGTAGCAACAGCAGTAATAGTAGCAGGAACAGTAGCAACAGCACTAACAGTAGCAGCAGCAGTAATAGCAGCCACAGCAGCAATAACATAAGCAGTAATAGAAGCATCAGCAGTAATAGCAGCAGCAGTAATAGCAGCAGTAGTAGTAATAGCTGCAGCAGCAGTAGTAATAGTAGCAGTAGCAGTAACAGTAGCAGATGCAACAGTAATAGTAGTAGCAGCAGTAGTAACAGCAGCAGCAGTAATAGATGCAGCAGTAGTAATATTTGCAGCAGGTGTAATAGAAGCATTAGTAATAGTAGAAGTAGCAGCGGTACCAGCCAGCAGCGTTAGAAGGAGGAGCAATATTAATAGTAGTAGTAGTCGGTGCAACATCAGTAATAATAGTAACAGCATCATCAGCAGTAATAGTAGTAGTTGCTGTTGTTGTAGCAGAAGTAGGGGTAGCAGCAGTAATAGTAGTAGTGGCTGTTGTTGTAGCAGAAGTAAAGTAGCAGCAGTAATAGTTGTAGTAACTGTTGCTGTAGCAGAAGTAGGGGTAGCAGTAGTAATAGTAGTAGTAATAGGAGTTGTTGTAGCAGAATGAAAGTACCAGTAATAATAGTAGTAGTAACTGTTGTTGTAGCAGAAGTAAAGTAGTAGTAGTAATCGCTCTAGTAACTGTTGTTGTAGCAGTAGTAAGGGTAGCAGCAGTAATAGTAGCAGTAACGGTTGTTGTAGCAGAAGTAGGTGTAGCAGCAGTAATAATAGTAGTAGCTATTGTTGGAGCAGAAATAAGGTAGCAGCAGTAATAGTAGTAGTAGCTATTGGTGTAGCAGAAGTAAGGGTAGCAGGAGTAATAGTAGTAGTAGCTGTTGTTGTAGGAGAAGTAGGGGTAGCAGCAGTGATAATAGTAGCACCAGCAGTATCAGCGGCAGTCGGGTAGAAGAGCAATAGTAGTAGTCGATGCAGCAACAATAGACGAAGTATCAGCAGTAATAGGTGTAGTAGGGGCAGCAGCAGTTGTAGAAGTAGTGGTGGCAGCAGCAGCAGCAGTAGTAGTGGCAGCAGCAGCATCAATAACTGTAGTGTTAGTAGCTGTAATAGCGCAGTAGCAGTAAAAGCAGCAGTTGCAGTAGCACAGTAATAGCAACAGTAGTAGTATTAGCAATAGCAGCAGCAGTAGTAGTAGCAGTATCCGTAGCATAAGTAGTCATATTGTAGTAGTAGTAGTAGCAGCAGCAGCAGCGTTAGTTGAAGTTGTAGTAGTATTCATCATAGTAGTAGTGGCAGCAGAAGCATCAGTAGTACTAGTAGTAGTAGAAGTAGTAGGAGCAGTAACAGCAGCAGTTGTAGTAGTAGTAGCAGTGGTAGTAGTAGCGGTAAAGGTAGCAGCAACAACAGGAGTATTTGTTGGAGTTGTAATAGTGGTAATAATGGCAACAGTAGCAGCACCAGTAGTAGGAGTACTAACAGCAACAGTAGTAGCAGCAATAGTAGTAGCAGTAGTATTATTATTTATAGTTGTAGTAGTAAAAGTAGTAGTGGTAGTGCTGGTGGTAGTAGTGGCGGTGTGCTAGTGGTTGTGGTCGTCGTAGTAGTAGTGGTGGTAGTAGTAATAGTAGTAGGTATTGTAGTAGTAGTAAACGAAGAAGGAGTATAAAGACCAAACGTTTAACATTTTTTCAGAACTACTTTGGAGTGAGGGTTATTTGTATATCCCCAATACACTAATTAGAATACAAACAGAAGGAGCCACCGATGACAGCTAAGGAAAAAAAACGCAAGTACATCGATTTTAGCAGTGAATTGTGTTCATATGAAAATCTAAACCCTTGATCTAGAAAAAACAGACACCGATCTGCCTTCAAACCTCCGCTTCAATTTAATCAACAATGAACACGGCGGACCTCTTAAGTTTATCACAACTTTACAAAGTTTGGGCAATGAGACGGACGCTGAGACATCTGGTGACTCGATTCTGATAATAGTCTGTCTGTCCAGTGAGTCTTAAGAATGTGTACCTACACCAAATAATTTCGTTACGCTATTCAAATCTCCTACGCTTTCTGAAAGCCATTCCCCATTCTAGTGGATCGTTCCACTACGCACGCCCATCCCTGCTGCGTCTGTCCTTTGTGACTGCATGCAGTGAAAGTCCTTTACACTCTGTTTTACTCTGAACGCACTCTTGACCTCTCAAGGACAGTCGCCTTGGGCATCTTCCCGTCAAGAGCTAGTCTGGGCTCATTAGCAGCTGGGAAGACATTTTGTCGTTCTTTTGGCCTCTTCTTCAAATGGAAGAACTGTTTTGTGCAGGGTTAAAATGCCAAGGAAGGTAAATGAATAAATAATTTAAAAAATATTACGTCCTGATAATAATTATTCCAAACTACAGTATATATTTAAAAAGAATAAATAAATAATACACAAACTATGCTTCAAGCACTCGTGAGAAATAAAGAAGTAGAAGACAGGACAACAGAAAAAAAAAAAAAAGAAGCGATAGGCTCACCGGAAATCAAACCCAGAAACTTCCGAACTAGCTGCGGGAGCGAATCGCTACTTTCCTCTCTGCCAAATGGGCACCACAAAAATAGTGATTCGTGGACAGAGGTCTCCACGATCGCTACATGTAACCCAGATAAATACCTAGGGACGACCCAGACTAATTATAGACGCAATCGCTTCTGCAGTTTTTCCTATTTGTTTATATATTTAAAACATTTTCTGGCAACGTTTTTTTTAAAGGAACTTTAGCTCCGTAAAAAAATGATATTCGTTCTCCCTATTTTTTTAGATCTATTTTGACTTTGTCAATATCTGGATACAATATTTATTAGAACTATAAAACTACCACCTGACCCAATCCAAGCTGATAGCAGAATTTGTTATGCGTCAAGGTTATAAAAGGTAAAGTTAATCCCTGAGCTGATGACTGCCGTAGGGGGTGGGTTGTTGAAGACTTCATTGTACTTTATGAGTTTGAACCTTTAATAACTCAAGCGTTTAGTCAAGTACCCATTTACAGCTGGGTAGATGGAAGCGTGACGCTATCAGATGTTTAGTCACGGGTACATAGTAGCTTTATTACACTGGTCTTCTTTCAGTCTGTTTACCAACCAAGGATGTCATTTCTTTATCTAATTCATCATTATCATTATCATCATCATTATTATCATTTCCTGTTTCCTTCCTTATCGAGCATGCAGCCAGCTCTTAACTGGTTCCTTTGCAAAGAAATCTGCATCAGGGAATTCGTGGGCTGCAGCTGTGGTTTCTGTTGCAAATTTATTTACACGATGGCTAGAAAATTCATATGTGCAGTGTAATAAAGCCACTGTTTATCTGTGACTAAATAAATGTTTACTTAAAGTATACAAAGACAAGAAACAAAACTTCTAACCTCACCATAACAAACAATAGCATTGCATTTTGTTTCTACAACTGATGGCTAGAGCCTCATGTAATTGTCGGGGGTCTCTATGGAGACCAAGAACGATATATATATATATATATATATATATATATATATATATATATATATATATATATATATATATATATATATATATATATATATATATATATATATATATATATCCTTACTTGAAGATGATAGCTTGGTTGAATGTGTTTGATGTTTGCACCCGTATGACTGATTAAAAAAAAAACGTATTCATAGAGCTAACAATACAATTAATACTTTGTTGAATTTCCTTCGGCTGGCGGCTCATGTCAAGTGTTACATCATGACACATACTTTTTTCTCACAGAAGTTGGCGCGAAATACACAGTTTAAAAGAAACTAAAATCACTCAGTTGTTGTATTTGCCATTCTAAAATCCCTTTGAGACTACATGAAAAAGCAGCACCATCCTCCTCAACATGTCTGCCAAGAGAAATCGTGAGCGAAGCTGGCTACCTTTAGAAAACTCGAATTTTTGTCTATTAGTGCCTCACTTCTGCAGATCAAGGGAAATGCACAACCTCATACGAGTTGCCAATAGTTATATTCTTTCATTACTTCACAAAAAACTTAATCTACACAAATAATATAAATTTATCAAAATATCATACTTTGATGTTAACATTTTCAGAAGTTTCATAAGTCGCTACTAAAAAAAAGAAAAAAAAAGAAAAAAAAAAAAAAACCGGGCAAAGCCGGGTACTTACAGCTAATGTATAATATAAGAACAAGAGATAAATATAGAGAGTGCAAGACAGAGAACGAAAGAGAAAACAAATACATAAAGGCAGAATAGACTTACAGGAGACTGATTTCGACAAAAAGTGAAGAAGAAAAAAATCGCTTCATTCATTCCCTCCCGACACACTCACTTCTACCCCCATTGTAAACACCGACACACGAGCACCAGGAAAGGCACACACCGTTAGCATCATCTTAAGGCTGCCATCTTTCAATGGCCGATGGCGACCAGGCTCTCCTGGCTTGTTCCTTTGTCTCAATCACAATCCCCATCCGCCTGGTAATTGTCTGGATTTGATGGGAGACCATGGTGTTTCTCTGCACTATTGACGGCGTTTTTCCGCAAATGGGGCTCATTTGGTTGCTGTTGTACGCTGCTCTGGTATTCAGTACGGGGTTTCATAAAAAATGAATGTAAGAAATTTCTATAAAATCAGAACAAAATACAATATTATCAAATCTATAATGACAATGAAATTAAAGATAACATTCTCTATTGTCTATGCGTTATGCGTCTCTTTACCAGAGGACATTCTTCGATCGTCGATGGCTGAAGTTTACTTCTTTAGTTGGATTGTTCATGTTGCTTATTGAAGCTTTTGTGACTTAAAGTTTATGCAGGATGGGAGGTAGCTGGTCTTGTGCTCAACCCTCATTAGTCGCTTTTTACGACATGCGTGGTAGGATACCGTGTAACTATTCTTTGCTCTGGTAACACACGGTTGATTTTGTTGTCTACTTTATGATAAATAGAAAGTAATGAAATAAGACTTCCATACATACATAAAGAATATGGGGAAGAGTATATACATAGAGAAATTCATCTTTGTCATTACCTGGAAACTCCCCGAAAGGCATAGGTTATCAACGACCGGGATTTGGACTGGATTAACTCGAGACCTGGTGAGAACATTTGAAGGAGTGTCGTCGACCAGGGACTGGCGGCTCCTGAGCCGACCCAGCTCTAATGGGTACCTCCGAAAACGGCGAGTATCTGCCTGAATGGCGAGGGACACTTGTCTCTGTACAAGAAAATAGGATACTCACGTAAAAATCAATGTCAGGCTAGACATTAAAAAATAACCTGAGATTTCGCCTCGAGTATTAGCGGGCATACGAAAAAAAAAAAATCAACAAATATCATAGACGCCTTTTTTCTTGTTTAAAGATGTCAATTATTGCTCCTCATTTTGACTTGTACTTCATATGTGTCCAATAAATTAAAGTTAGGGTGTAACAATGAACAATATGGAGATTACTCTATTTCTACACGTAATAGCGCATTTCTGATTGTCCATGGTTGCTATTAAATGGGCTTAAACTGTTGCTAAAAATTATTCTCCTCCTACACCATTATTCCCCTTTCCACGCTCCTTCAAAAATAGACGCTTTAAAAGTTCATGTACAAAATGATGAATAAAAAGACAACTCTGTTATATTTATATTTTACTCCAAGTGCCATACTATTTTGTAGCCGTGGTAGCGTAGTGGTTAGGGCACTGCCTTCCTAGCTCGATCCCCAGTTGAGGTGAGATTACTTTTTTTAGACCGCAAACGGCTCCGGGGTCCATCCAGCATCATGAATTTGGTACCAGAGCAACTCTGGGAAGGTTAAGGCGGCCGGCGTGATGCTGACCACATCACCACTAGTGTACCGATGGTCAAGAAAATATGGACCTAACACCATATTCCCAATATGCCTGAATGGGCATGTAACGGAATCCTTTACCTTTTTATTTACCTTCGTACTATTTTGGCATTCTCTTATAACAATATCTAGATAAGTGTGAGAGAAACACGAGATGAGAGGGCAGAACGCATTGAGGAAACCTGTTGATAGCATAATAAGACATACATTGTTCTGGAATTCTCTGGGTAAAGGGAGATAGAGGGAGACCAAAGACTACACGGAGAAGATAACAGGAGACAGACATAACAGGAATGAAGACAACATGGAAAGACCTTGCCCTGGTTGCAGGAGACAGGAAGACGTGGCATAAGTTTATTTATGGCTTTTTGGTGACTTGAAGGGCTATAATGATAACTTTTTTCTAACAAAATAGGCCAGGCTGTCTGAAAATACCAATAGGAAAAAGTTTAAATTTAATTAACTTACAGGCGTCTGTGGCCTAATGGACATGAACGCAGTTTCATAATCCAGATATACCAGGTTCGAAACCTGCTGCAGGCGGTTTGGTAGCAGATCGCTTTGTGTGGATTTTTAACAATGGTATAAGCGCCGAGCCGTTCAGAAAGCAATGGCAAACTACTGAATGAAAAATATTGCCTAGAAAAATCACAAATGCCAATAAAAGCAGGAGTTGATTGCTACGTCCTGTAAAGGATAAGCAGCTAACTATACAGGGGACTCCTTAATACCATATTTGTTTCCAAAGCGATTCTCATTCTAAACTGTCGAAAGTTGAAAACGTTGGAGAAGAAAATTAAATGAAAAGGATAAAAAATATTTTTAAAAAAAAACAACAACTTTAATAACAAACAGGAAAAACCCGAAGGAAAAAAAAACGCGTTCTCATTGGTAGATAATTCAATAATATATTCAATTGTACCCCGCCCAGGTTCCCGTCAATAGATATCATTCATCGGCAGTAGTTTGCCCTCTCCAGTAATATCCGTAATCTGCAGAGCTTACAAACGGTAACAATCACTTCTTGGCCTTTGCGTGAGTGACTCTTTTCTTTATTCCCTCAACAGTTCTTTGAGGCACCGGTCGAATCTTCCATAGCTTTTATTGTCCCAGTTTTGCCACCCGGGTATGATCCTTTCTAGTCGTGGGTGGCCGACTAGAATAAGTGGTGACTTCGTGGACGGTCACCGTCGACGTAAGGCAGACCAACAGTACAAGATTCGAACGACTATAGCGACTAACAATTGGATTTATTATTCACTCACAGTTGAGAAGCGCGATTCATTTCAGGCATGGGGTTAGAACTCACGTAGTTGCGAGACATATGTGAGAAAATCAATCATCTTTTTTTGAGCTCTTCATAATCAGTAAGGTTGTTTGAAAGAAGAATGAGAATTACACATTTGTTATTTGAGAATACAGATTATAAATCTTTTATGTGAAAACAAATATTATCTTGTATAAATTGTATGTAACAGCAATCACTTAAGCAGACTCCAACCGCAACACACTCCAGAGTGCCTGCTATGTACGAGCGTAAGACCCAAGACGCATCAAAAGTGAGGAATGCAGTAAGCGTCAGGGTCAGCGAACCAGAGCTGACCAAGACCCTACTCCACCTCCACGTGGTGGTCCTGGAAACAGGCTGCATCACTGCAGTCTGGCTGAGGAGTAGGGATCGAAGAAGGTAGGCAAACCCGGTCGCAAAAATGCTATGCGGAAGTCGGATGTGTCGGCCGAAAGGCGCAAATACCGCAGCTTCGCTGTAAACGGACACAACGCAACCAACGTCCTTTTCAGGACGAACGAGGAAGAAGAAGAAGAATATGATACTTTTGATCATCACCTCTCTCAGTGCCCAGCACTCGATGATGTTAGAAAAAAGCTCCGCACTCTGAGGCCAGATAAGTGGAACATCTTATATGGAGCAAAAGATCAACTTGCAAGCAGATGCACATACTACTACATGGCTGTGGGCCGATGGGAGAGCGCCCGAACAACCGCTGGATCAGTAACAACAACAGCATATTTTATGGGAGAATAACCAATATATATTTTTATGTTAGAACAAACAGATTAAACCTTGTCTGTGAGAAAATAATTATACATAGTTAGTTGCTTATCCTTTACAGGACGTGGCAATCAACCCCAGCTTTTATTGACTGTTTGTGATTTTTCTAGGCAATTTTTTTCATTCAGTAGTTGGCCATTGCTTTCTGAACGGTACGGCGCTTATACCATTGTTAAAAAATCCACACAAAGCGATCTGCTACCAAACCGCCAGCAGCAGGTTTCGAACCTGGTATATTTGGATTATGAAACTGCGTTCATATCCATTAGGCCACAGACGCCGACAATTATACATAAGAGAACAAATATTATAATGTATATTTTATGTGAGAATAAGCATTGTATATTTTTATGTGAAAGTTAACGTTGCACATATTGTATGTGAGAACACAGATTATATATTTTTATATAAGAATAAACATTGATCGTTTATGTAAGAATAAGCATTGATCGTTTATGTAAGAATAAACATTGATCGTTTATGTAAGAATAAACATTGATCGTTTATGTAAGAATAAACATTGATCGTTTATGTAAGAATAAACATTGATCGTTTATGTGAGAAAAACATACTTTTTATGTGAAAATCGTTATTGTTATTGTTCATCAGAATCGACGTCACTGCACTCCGGGCAAACCCACAGGTGCCTAATCTCTCTCAGCAAATTTTAATGTCAAAAGGTATGAATGATAATTGTTCCTGTTGAGCGTTGGTTGTATAAACGTTGATGCCAAATTCCAGCAATCTTAGGCTTGATGATTCATCGATTGCAATATCATTATCTAATAGGCGATCATTAATTGCCCTCAGTATCTCTCCCTTATCCATATCCAATGCACCTTCTATGGGTGCTGTTGAAGCTAGTCTGTCAGCTATTTCATTGCCGCGTACACCTGCATGGCCAGGACAATACCAGTTTCACACAAGTTCCTGAAGATTCGAGGCTTCTATGGAGGTTTTCCATTCATTCTGAAGTCATCCTCTTTTGACCTTTCTTTAGATAGTTAGATAGATAGACAGATAGATAGATATATATACAGATAGATAGACAGATAGATAGATAAATAGATAGATAGATAAATAGATAGATAGATAGATAGATAGATAGATAGATAGATAGATAGATAGATAGATAGATAGATAGATAGATAGATAGATAGATAGATAGATAGATAGATAGATAGATAGATAGATAGATTGACAAAAAGACAGAGAGACATACAGAGAGAAAGAGACAAGAGAGAGAGAGAGAGGTGGAGAGAGTATTGTTTTTGCATGTGTACATAGATAGGCTAAGAAGGAAAGACAGCTAAAAAGATTAAAACTATCATTAATACAGATGCTTTATAACTTATAAATGAGAAATAAATTGCATTTTGACAGCATTCCAAGAAACAAAAACACAGCAACTTCACATGAAACCCTCCTCATCTAAATATTTTTTAGGGAAAAGGAAGCACTAAGTCACTCGGCCTTGTTTAAAATGCTCGCGTGGAGCAAATTAATTGATTTATCATAGCTATGCAGGGTCAATGACACGCCATGATCATTAGCATATTGAGACGTCCTGCTGCGTGAAAGAGTGCGCGCGCAGCAGCAGAAACAACCTGACACTCGTCACTTCCTGTTAATGGAAGCAATAAGGGGAGTGATTTGAGGCCAGCCGGAAGTACAATATCTTCTCCATAATGGTCCCAGCAAGCACCGGGGTGCGTGTATTTGGACCTTCCGATCCGATGACATGCCACGGCCTTCTATTTGCATAAAACGTCAAAATGATAGGCTCGCGGCTTTGTCTCAGAGCTTAATCTTTGATGGCGTCTAACAAACAGGGCGTAATTCTATAAACGGCTTCATAAATTCTTCATTGAAGGAACTGAGCTTTCACTTAGGTGGCAACACATTTTTTTTAGTAATAAACAATTAATTCTTCTTCTTTCGTTCGCTTGAAATATATTGTCTATATCTGCAATGTTGTTTCTTGTATACACTTCACTGTCTTTTGTAGTTCATACAGAGGTCCGCATAGTTTTGCTTCCAGTGTTGTTTCTCTGGGCTAGTGGGTTTGCCTCAATATATCATATTCGGGGCAATCTTGAAGTACATGCTCCGCAGTCTGGGGTGCCTGTCCACATGTACACATGGCTGAATTGCCAATCTTAAATTTTGTATACATGTGGCTGCGGAGTCGGTTGTGTCCTGTTTTGAGGCGCAGAATGACAATTTGTTTTGATCTTTTCATAGCTTGGTAGTCATCCTGTGTTGGTGTTGGTGGCTTTCTGATTGATTTGATCATCTTTTTCTTCTGATGGTACGTAACTGGTACATCCGGCTGCTCGTGTGCAGCACCTTCTTTAACCAGTCGGTCCGCTCTCTCGTTTCCTGGTATGTTACACCACAATGAGACGGTATCTACAATGAGACGGTATCCACTGCATGGATACCCTGCGCTGGTTGCACAGTTCAGAAAGTAGGGCTTGTATACCTGGCAATTTTCTGGACTGAAGTGCTTGGAGTGCTGATCTTGCATCTGTCAGGAATACTACAGGCTGTGGACCGAGATTGGTGTTCAACAGTTTCTCAGTTGCCACCTTGATTGCCTGGATTTCTGCATCATAGTTGTTACAGAATTTCCCCGTTGGTACTCTGACTGTATCCCTAGTGTTGTTTCGGTATTCTATGTACACTCCTGCTCCTCCATTCTTTACTGCATTCTGTGCTGACCCATCCGTGTATACTCGGACCCAGAGGTCCTGTGGGTATTCATCATCCATGAAACTGAGAGTGACTGTCCTACGTTGCACGCTGTTCTGTTCATCCCTGTCGAATATTCCTTTCACTTTTGTCTGGATGTGTACTGGTAATCCAGGCTCCTCTCTCCAAGGGGTTTGTTCTGGCACAGACTGTAAGGGGCTGTCAACTTCAGGCAGGTCTGAGGTTTGTCTACGAAATCGTTTGGCCTGGTGGATAACGCTGCTTCTTTTCAATCGACCCATTGCTAGGTTTTGGAATCTGTTTTTTCATTGGATGGCTCTGCATACAGAGAAACCTTTCTGCCTGTGTTAGCACTTTCGTGTCTCTGCGTTCTCTCAGTGCTTGTATCCTCCCCATTTTCTCCATCTCCACTACAGGCGTTGATTTCATTGCCCCCGTGATGACCCTAAGCGCCTGGTTTTGCACCTTATCTAGCTCTTGTAATGTGGTGTTTGATGCTGGACACCACGCAGCTTACCCATATTCCAGGTGTGGCCGTATGCCCTGCTGGTAAACTTTACTAAGTATTTTCCCGCTGGCTCCCCATGTGGTTCCACTTAGTTTTCTCAGGATGGCTAACTTCCTCCTGGCCTTTGTTGCTGCCATGTTGATGTGCTGCATCCATGTCAGCCTATCATCGAATGTAACTCAGAGATAGGTGGGTTGTTTATCTTCTCTCATGAGCTCTTCATTTATCTTGATGACACCAGCTTTTTGTTTGGGAGAGAGGGTGAAGAGCGTAGTGCTGCACTTGTCTGTGTTGATGCTGACACACCATCTATTTGCCCATGAGGTTAAGGCATCTATAGCTCTTTGTAGCAGTTTGGTAGCCACTGTTACATGCTCATCTGTGCACCATATTACCAGGTCATCAGCGTACATTGCCATTTTCATTCCATGGGGTAGTTCAGCAACCAGGTCCTTGATGTAGACTAGGAAAAGTGTGGGGGACAGAACCTCTCCCTGAGGGACGCCATGACGCAGTAGAATTTTCTTACTCTCGAGGCCATCTAGTTGGACTCGGGCTCTTCTGTTATGCAAGTATTCTTTCACCCATTTGTACATCCTACCATTCACTCTACAGTTTCTCAGTTTCTTCAGAAGTCCTTCTTTCCAAACCTTGTCAAATGCTTTCCTTAGATCTATCCATGCTGCAAGTACCAGTTTCTTATCTTGGAACGCATCCTCAATCTCTTAGAAAAGCTACGTTGCCTGATCTTTGGTAGAGTAACACTGCCTAAAGCCCGCCTGCTGTGGTACAAGAAGGTTTTCACTTTCAAGGTAGCCTGAGGTTGGTGATACGTTCCATTGTTTTGAGTGGAATCATGATTGCTTTCCTCCAGGTCTGTGGAACTCTGCCTGAGTTCCAACAGATATTGAAGATCTGCAGCAGCTTTGTTTTTGCTGCGGTTCCCAAGTTCTTAATCATTTCATTGGACACTCCATCAACTCCTGGCGACTTTCTCATTTTCAATTTGGATATTGCGAGCTCCAGTTCTCTGAATGTGATTGGAGCCTCCATAACTTCAGGTATGGTTCCATCTCGTCCTGCGTATTGTTGTTTCTCACGAGTCTCCTGCTGCTTCTCTGGGCTAACTTCGATGTTGTTGTCTTTAGCAAAGGAGTCTGCGAAGTGATCAGCTGCCTTTTTTTCCCATGATGATGTTTCCATCTTTGTACAGTACAATCTTTGAGTTTCTCTCTGTACCCTTATCGTTAAGTTGTTTTACCAGCTTCCACAGTTTCCTTGTTTCTTTTTCGAAGTTCAAGGACTCTGTTTTCTCCTTCCAGCTTCTCCGCCTGGCCTGCAACTTGGCCCTTTGAAATTTGGCCTTAGCTTGCTGGTAGTTATTGTGGTGTTCTTTGCATGGACTGGTCTCTGCCTGCTTTCGAGATGTTTCCACGTTGTTGTGCTGTTGCTCTAGTTCACTATTCCAATATGGTTTGTAGTGCTTACGAGCCCCTCTAGGTATTGTTCCACGAGCAGCCTGTAATATGCATCTGCTGAATTCATCAACTAACTTATTGATATCTTTGTCTACAGTCAGATATCTAGCCAGTATACTGGTACGGTGCTGGTACATTGTCCAGTCTGCCTTCTTGTAGTTCGACCTAGAGCGAGTGCTGCTCTCCTTGACAAGTTCATTTTCCACAATTAGGAAGACTGGCCGGTGGTCGCTGCCTCCAAGTTGGTTCCATACAACGCGTTTGGTGTTCCACTCCAGGCCTGGTGAGTGGAATGCCAGATCTGGCGTAGAGGTGGTGTGCCATGATCTCGAGTAGAAGGTTGCTGGGTCGATTGGCTGGTTAATCAGGATAAGCTCATTGTCAACCTGCAGTTTTCAAGCTCCTCACCTCTTTTGTTCATGTGATCATAGCCCCAGCTCTGTGAGTGGCTGTTGAAGTCTCCGCATACAATCAGTCTTTCTTTTGCTGGGATTGTGTCTAATGCCAGTGGGCGGTCGCTCGGACAGTAGTAGTTGAGCAGGTGGAATTATGTACTTTCTGTCCTGTGATGAAGCATCTGGTATTCCGCCCCCTCCATATATGTTTCAAACTGACAAGCACTGATGTTATTCCTCACGAGTGTCAGTATTCCACCTTTTCGTCCGTCTATTCGGTCGGATCGGTAGCACTGGTAGCCTCTGATTTTGAAGGCTATGTCCTTGTTGAGATACATTTACTTGCTCTTCATTCAAGATATTTTCGAGCTCTAATTTTTTGCTGTAGCCGACTTTATAACTGTTGACGCCTTCAGCAGTCCAGTGCATTATTTTAAGTGGTCTTTGCTTTGGTTGGCCAGTAGCTCTATTCTCATGCCTTCTGGCTCCACTGGGCAATTGAGAAGGACCCCCAGTAGTAGGGGTTGGGCCCTTTTGAGGCAGAGGGCCTGGCACTGCGCCTGCCTGGGTGTCCGTCACAGGACGAGTGCCATAACGTTTTGTAGATATAAGCATATGTCTATTGCGCGTGTGCGTGGCATCCTGATTGTGGTGCGCTTCGGCTGGTTGCCTCCGTCTTCAGCACCTTGACTTGCTAGGGCAGACTGTGGTCTTGCTCGAGTGTAGGAGGGCCTGGTCAGTCTTGGTTTTTCGGCCGCTGATGGCTGTACTTGAGCCCCATCTCCACATCAAGGAGCTGGCCTCGATGGGGAACAATTAATTAATTCATTTATTTATTCAATCATTCGTTTATTCATTACCCTTCCGCTCCCAAGGCGTGTAGGCTTTCAATAAACTTGTGAAAGGTCCTCCTGTTGCATGCCATCAGCTCAAGGTCTTTCTATGTCTTCAACGCTCCTTTAATAATTGTTTTCCAGTTCTCTTCTCCTTATGCTTTGTATTGGTCTACATCTGCTTTTCTAGCCCTGGCTATTCCAGAACACTGACTGCCTAGAAATTTTATCAACAGTTTTCTTCATAGCATGCCCTATCCAATGCCAGCGTCTGCTTCTGATATCTCTTGTTTCTTTGGCACTTGTCTGGTTCTTGTCATCAGTTCTACATTGACACTTGCTTGGTTCTTGTCATCATTTCCACATTGGCACTTGTCTGGTTCTTGTCACCAGTTCCACAATAGCACTTGTTCGGTTTTTGTTATCAGGTCTACATTGGCACTTGTCTGGTTCTTGTCTACAGTTCTCCATCGGCACTCGTCTGGTTCTTGTCATCAGTTCCACATTCGCACTTGTCCAGTTCTTGTCATCAGTTCAACACTGGCACTTGTCCAGTTCTTGTCATCAGTTCTACATTGGCACTTGTTTGGATCTGGTCATCAATTCCATACTGGCACTTGTCTGGTTCTTGTCATCAGTTCAACATCGGCACTTGTCCAGCTCTTATCATTAGTTCAACATTGGCACGTGACTGGTTTTTGTCATCGGTTCTACATTGGCACTTTTCCGGTTCTTGTCATCAGTTTCACATTCGCACTTGTCCGATTCTTGTCATTAGTTCCACATTGGTATTCGTTCTGTTCTTGTCATGAATTCCACATTGGCACTTGTCCAATTCTTGTGATCAGTTCCACATTCGCATTTGTCCAGGTCTTGTCATCAGTTCCACGTTGGCACTGGTCTATTTCTTGTCATCTGTCCCACATTGCAGATTTCAATCCTCTTAATCTACTCAATGACCCATTTACAAAAGAATAAACAATTGCCTTGGTATATCATCAACACTGGACAGAAAAAAGGAGAAAACTCAATTAGATAACAGGAGAAAGAGAAAAGTGAAGAGCACCTGTGTCACAGTATATATGTTCGCCGAAATATAGGGTTGGTCACGCTGTGAGTGGCAACATTGATATAATGAAAAACCCGTGGGGTCAGCTGACCGGAAGGTAAGTGAAGACGAATTCTGGCGCAAAAAGGTTTTTTTTTACTTCTGGCCATCGACCGGGATAGGTCGTCTTTGTGTTCCCTATCAGCGTTTTTGCTGGGATGAGTTTGCCATCATTGTTCAGATTTAGTGCTTGCCTTTTCGTCATGCGGGTTGAATTGTAGTGCATAATTCTAGAGTGATATTGTATTTTTCCAGTGGCATTTTCTTAGACCGGTGATGTTGAGTTATTTGTGATTTAGTTTTTTTCCTGATCTTAGTACATACTTTCGCCTGTGAGCGAAAGTCATTGTGATGTCCATTCAGGATGGCCATACCAGTGGGTATAATACTGATATATTAAGTTGTTAGTAGCGCAAGCTGTATTGGCATTATGTTCAGTGTATTTCATATGTATTATGAGCCGTGTGGGGCTTCATTGTGTGCAGTGTACTATTAAAAGGGAACTTACCTGTTAAGGGTGTTATGTTTGATTATTGTCAACTATTGTATGCTGTGGTCGTATCCTTAGAGGATGAGCCAAAGATTAGATAATTGTTAAATCCACAGTATAAATAGTTCTCCTGACAGCTGGGGGCTACGTCTATACAGCGCCCTGACTACTGTAAGCGGTGTTTACAGTAGTCTATTGAGTATTGTGGACAGCTAAGGGCTGTATCCAAAAGGCCTTAGTGCATATGTTACGATATACAAGCCAGAACGAATTATGCACACAGTGTTTGAAGGTTGTAGCCTTAGTGTATTGGCGCCTTCATAGTTGGTATTAAACCACACTAGTGAGTTACTTTCGGTTGTCTGTGTGTTTGTCAGTCAGCAGTAGTGAACTGTAGGCGGTCAAGTGTGACGCGTCGCGATACGTAACCTAGTTTGGTTTTCAGGTCACAGTGTACGGGTGTTGTTTTCAGTTCATGTGATATTTTAATATTGTTAGTGGGTTCGACAGTGCGTTTTCATCGTGTTGCAAGTATATTGTGGTGCTACAGTGGCAGTTCAGGAATATTTTCACAGTGTAGTGTGGGGGACTTTGGCATTTCAGTTGGCGGTATCGATCCAGGTGGAGCAGCGGAGTTTGAGGTGTCGGTAACATCTAGTTTAGATTGTCCCAGGCGGCAATTGGGTTCCAGATGTGCGATAGTTCGGTCAAGCTCGGTATAGGGTGGAAGGAGGTTGTTGATAGGAAGTGGTAGATGTTAAGAGGTCAATAGGGTGATAGGTATCTCAGGATATCTGGTTGGACATTTTGTTTGATTTGTAACTACCTCACCGAGGGTCCCGTCCAGTGGGTGCCCTCCCATGCCTCTGACGTGACCATACCTCACCGAGGGGCCCGTCCAGTGGATGCGCTCCAACGCCTCTGACGTGACCATACCTCACCGAGGGGTCCGTCCAGTGGGTGCCCTCCAACGCCTCTATCGTAACCCTGGTATTTTCGGTGCCATAGACTGTTGGATTGCTGTAGTGTAGAACTGTGGAGTGGACGTTGTGAGACTCTTGCATATCATAGTGCCAAAGAACAGTTTTGTACCTGTTGGCATCCAGGCTTACGAAGAAGTCTGGTTTTCTGGCACATAGACGTGTGAAGCTCGTTGAGTAGCTGAACTTTCGCTGGATTATTCAGTCAAGTGTCTATTGTAGACTGTGCCGTCACATCCCCGTGCTGAACAGTGTATTTGCTTGGATTATATTGCAGTACTGTGCCAGAGGATATTAGGATGGTATGCTGACATACAGACTTCCGTAGTGTTGGATTTTCTGAAACATTATTTTCGGTTGGACGTTTTCAAGTGTGGAGACTTGTTTGTGCTGTTTTCATCAGTTATCACCAGAGCTGAGGAAGCTTCTTGCTCAAGTGTCGTTGGACCGTCAGCTAAGTTTTTGTTTGTAATTGTTGTATGTTATCCTATATTGATTTTTATTCTTTTTTCCTCTAAATTCTAAATTTCCTTTTCTGTCTATCTTTCTGATACTATCTATCGTACAATCTGATCTTTTAGTAAAGGAGGACAGGTTTATTTTTTCATTTGCTTATTGAAGCTTGCTTCTTAGTTTGTTGTTGTTTTTTCTTTCCTTTTGTTCCGTTCCTTTTCTCTAATGTTTAGTGGTGGAGTAAGGCAGAGGGTTTTCCTGCGACTGCCCTACTTAACATTCCAAACCCTGTTGGTGTTAGGCGTATTCGTGTAGGTTGTATTTACATTGTCGTGTACATTCTGTAATTCTTTTGTCGTGTTTAAGTGGTGTGTTCTCTTGTTCCATCTTTCTATCTTGTAAATACGTTTACAGGTATCCCTTGTTTTGGTTCGTGCGCAGTCACGCATTGTATATTTTAATCTACCCCTGCTCTTCTTTGTTTATCATCGTATTCCTCGTGACTGGGATTTCGTTTTCGTAGTGTGGTGTGTGTGCGTTTCTTTCATCTGTGTAGTGCTCATTTTGCCAAGGGAAACACTTGCATAACATAGATTATTACGATTACTTATAAGTGAAGTGTTATCTGAGTATAGCACCAGTGTGGGTGTCAGTAACAGACTTTGGAGTAAGAGCTGATTTATTGTCAAGTTGGTATAGTGGTGTCATAGCACCAGGAAGTATCATCAGCTGTTGTTGTACAAACTGTCGACTATTGTAAGGGTCTTTGAGTGTATCACAGAGACTAAGTGGTCAGAAAGACCAAATTTTCAGAGTAATGAGACAGTAGCCAAGTGGCAAAGTAAGACAATATTTATACTATAAGAGGTAAGTGTTGATGATGTGTATATAGTGATAGGTGAGGTGATATATACTTACATCCATATATATAGGTGTATATTAGAGAAGTGATATCATTATTTACTATCATTACTGCATATTTTGTAAGCAGAGATTTATCTGGTGATACAGGTGAAGTATATACAAGTGAATAGCTGCATAGTAAAAATCTATAGTAAGAGATAAGAGTGAGTATTCTGAGTGTACATCATGGACCTACAGGCTTTCATTCAGATAGGCAAAGAATGTGGGTACACCCAGAAAGAACTCATGGATTTTGCTGAAGCAAAATTTTATTCAATGGAGAATCAAAAAGCACTGGAGAAGGAAAAGAAAGAGAAGAAAGAGAAGGAAGAGCAGGAAGAGAAAGAGAAGAAAGAGAAGGAAGAGCAGAACAAGAAAGAGAAGAAAGAGAAGGAAGAGCAGGAAAAGAAAGAGAAAGAAGTAAAGGAAGAGAAGGAAAGGATTGAGAATCAGAAGGCTTTAAGAGATGCTCGAGCTGAAGAGCTAGAGCTAAAAAGAAAAGAATTCGAGTTACAAGAAAAGAAGATGAAAGAAGAAAACGAGTGGAAACAGACAGAGTTTGAATTACAAGAAAAGAAGATAGAGTTAGAGTTAGATAAGGAGAGAATGAGAATTGATAAAGAAATACAATTAAAGAAATTGGAAGTGGGTGCGAGTGGTCAGAACTCGACTCCTGGGGGATCTCATCGTCCCTTTAGGCTGCGTCTGCCGAATTTCAATGAGAAAATTGACAGTTTAGATTTTTTCCTCGAGAGGTTCGAGGTCGAATGCGTGGCCTGGAAGGCCGACAGAGATCAGTGGCCATCTCTGCTATCGACGCTGCTAGTGGGGCCTGCGATGGAGACTTTCTGTGGCATCCCGTTAGAGGAAAGGGTGGATTACGATAAAGTAAAGGAGAGATTGCTCCGGAAGTTCCGTCTCACTGCTGACGGCTACCGGACGCGTTTCAGAAACGCGATGCCAAGCTCGGACCAAGACTTCGAGGACTTTATCTCAAAGATAAAGCTCCTGCTGAATAGATGGATCGAAATGGAGGGAATTTCTAAGGACTTTAATTGCTTGCTAGACTTGGTGCTACGAGACAATGTGTTGTCCTCGTGTTCTAGTGAGTTGGTTGCGTTTTTTCAGGAACGTCAACCAAAGGACATTGAGTCCATGGCCCAATTTGGGCACCATTATGTCTTTGCTCATCCGGGCAAACCCATCCAGAAGTCAGGTCTGTCAGATGACATAGTTGCCAGTGTGGGCAAAGTTCAGCGCCAGCCTTGGCGAAATCAGTCAGACAAGGCAGACAGGGGTCAAGAGCAGAAGTATGAGAAGCCTTCCAGCCCCTATCAGCCACGTAGAGGAAATTATGGAAATTTCCGATCTCATCGGAATGGTCGGCCGAATTGGCAGAACCGACAATTTAAAAGTAATAGCGACGGAGAGGAGCGCCAAGCACGTTAACAGGTATGCTTGAGGATTCTCGGGACGAAGACCGGTTTTGGTATAAAACCAAACATCTCAAGCAGAGGAGTGGGTCCTCAGAGAGTCGATCTACCAACTCTGATGCGCGGTCTTCCTCATCGAAAAGCTCCAGCAAGAGTTCACGCGAAGAGTCGAAGAGGGAGCGCTTGTGTACCAATTGTGGTGGAAATAATAATTGTGCTGACAGGTGTCCCACCCCGATTGAGCACGCGAATTCCGCGTTTGTGTTGGACACAATTAACGATGAGGACTGTGAGGGGTGTCGCCCTCTGTTCCACGGGAACGAGAGGGTAGTGTTTCAATGCGAGCATGCGGCACCTTGTCTGTCAGCAGTCCATGAGACTGGCAAGGTGATTCTCCACGAAGGCAAGGTGGAGAATACACCAGTCCGGGTGTTGAGGAACACTGGATGTACCACAACTGGGGTGCCTCGGTCGTGCATCGACGAGTCCTGCCTTACGGGCAAAACTGTGAAATGTACCACGTTCGGGGGCAAAGTGGAATCGTACCCCCGGGCATGTATCAATGTGGACACCCCGTTCTTATCGGGGGGAGTGAATGCGTTCGTCCTTGAGGACCCGATTGCCGATTTAATCGTCGGCAATGTACGGGGAGTGCCCACGGCCATGGGCAAAGCTGGAACAGGGGCCCAACAACTCCATAGTTCCGTAGCGGATGACCAGAAGGTACATTGTAAATGTGGTTCGCGGCAAGTACCAGATAACATGATTATGAGCAGTAGGAACTTATACGAGGGTCCGAAAGTTAGTGATCGCACAGTTTGGGTGCGTAACGTTCCCCTGAGTGCTAGTTGGCGCACACTCAGAAGAGTGTTTGATGAGGTCGCGCCGGTTAGATTTGTGGAGGTATTGTCGTTGCGCGACAATACCAAAATGGCACGTGTGACTTTTGCGAATAGGTGGGGTGCGCGTGATGCAGTCAGGTGGAAGCACATGTCGTTGCTTCATTACCACCTGCTGATAGTTCAGCAATAGCTATGGTTAGGTTTCGGGTTCGTGTTCAGTAAGATGTTTCGGTTGACGCGAACCGAACTTTAGAGTCTGACCCACACCCCCAGTACCATTTTGATATGAATATGTGGGTTTTGTAAACTTGTAAAGATTACGAGATTCCTTGCAATGCATGTTTATGCTATAACATGTTATGCTCTACAATATATGTCAGTCGGAAGTTGTTGCCAGCAGAAACCAGATACTCTACGATTGAGAGGGAGTTTCTTGCGATTGTCCGGGCGGTGTCTAAGCTGGCACGATACCTGTTGGGGGCACATTTTTTCCTCCAAACAGATCACAAACCACTGCTATTTTTGCAGTCGGCTAAATCCACCAGTGCTAAGTTGACACGCTGGGCATTGTTGCTGCAGCAATTCAACTTTACTATTTTACCAATTCAGGGAGTACATAACTTTGTAGCGGATGTCCTATCAAGGTTATGAGGTTGGTGTGGGACAGGAGCATCCATAGAGAATATTTACATTGGTTTATGGAAGAAATGTATTATAATCATTAGAATTGATGTTTCTGAAAATGTATTAGGGTATGTGATTTATGTGTCATGATGCCATAAAGGCAATATTTATAAAGTTATATTCAACGTATGTTTAAATCATGTTATAATATACTGTATATTTACAGCGTGCAGAAAGGTTGTTTATACTATAAGATTATGTCCTATTATTGATGCTTTTATATGAATAACTAATATGTAACATATGTTGTGGTTGATAGACCAGGTGTAGACAGTTGTTGTTATTTTTCACGACTGTCAGTACTTGGGGTGGATTAGTTCATGCTCATATTGTGTTGAGTACATAGGGTGAGAAGGCATGAACGACAATGGTGTTGGACAACTTTGGCACTCTCTAGGTAGATGAGGAGGTGCCGTCTCGGCACTTTGTTCGTCCATACTCCGAAGGGGTTTGGGCGTGACTCCTCTGATTGAAGAAAACTTCATTTTCTTTCTTAAGAGGGGGGGGGGGGGGGGGGGATGTCACAGTATATGTGTTCGCCGAAATATAGGGTTGGTCACGCTGTGAGTGGCAACATTGATATAATGAAAAACCCGTGTGGTCAGCTGACCGGAAGGAAAGTGAAGACGAATTCTGGCGCAAAAAGGTTTTTTTTTTTTTACTTCTGGCCATCGACCGGGATAGGTCGTCTTTATGTTCCCTATCAGCGTTTTTGCTAGGATGAGTTTGCCATCATTGTTAAGATTTAGTGCTTGCCTTTTCGTCATGCGGGTTGAATTATAGTGCATAATTCTAGAGTGATATTGTATTTTTCTAGTGGCATTTTCTTAGACCGGTGATGTTGAGTTATTTGTGATTTAGTTTTTGCCTGATCTTAGTACATACTTTCGCCGGTGAGCGAAAGTCATTGTGATGTCCATTCAGGATGGCCATACAAGTGGGTATGATACTGATATATTAAGTTGTTAGTAACGCACGCTGTATTGGCATTATGTTCAGTGTATTTGATATGTATTATGAGCCATGTGGGGCTTCATTGTGTGCAGTGTACTATTAAAAGGGAACTTACATGTTAAGGGTGTTATGTTTGATTATTGTCAGCTATTGTATGCTGTGGTCGTATCCTTAGAGGATGAGCCAAAGATTAGATAATTGTTAAATCCACAGTATAAATAGTTCTCCTGACAACCTGACTTCTCCAAACAAGTACTCTTTGCTGCCACCAAAAGTGAACGCCATATTGACTGAGCCTCATTCATAGCGTTCATAAAGATAAAAGATTTACCATTAAAATCGGAACGATGCATAGAAACATCTACGTTAGCTACGATTTTATGAATACCCTTCAACTAGTTGCCTTGTCAATCCCTTACTCAAGCGTAAAGTCAGGTACCCATTTACAGCTGGTTGTGCTGTATCGTAACGATACTGTGAATCGAAAACGACACCTTTGCAACGAGAGACCAGCGCTCTAACCACTCTGTCAATCAGTAGTGCGTAGCTGGCAGAGTGGATAGTGGCGATTCGCTCCCGGTGCCGTTCGGAAGAACGTGGTTCGATTCCCGGTAAACCTATCACTTCTGTTGTTTTTCTGTTGTCTAGTCTTTTACTTCTTTAATTCTCACTGAATTCCAAGCTGCATAGTGTCAATCATAAAAAGCCTCTATGCCAACTTTACGTGTAGTGTTGGGCAGAACAACCTAACCTTCGAGGTGAAGACAGGAGTACGACAGGGATGCCCCTTATCAACCACTCTATTTTTAACAGTCATAGACTGGGTGATGCGCCAGACAACAGAGGGCAGTCCAAGAGGAATAAGATGGACTACATTTTCAACATTGGAAGATCTGGAATATGCAGATGACATTGCACTGCTGGCACATTCACATCAACACATCCAGGAAAAAACGGATAGACTTAATAAATTTAGCCAGCAGGTGGGCTTGAACATCAATTTAAAGAAGTCTGAGGTCATGACGCTCAATGTGAGCAACCCTGCGCCCATATCAGTAAGGAATCAGCAACTGGTACAGACAGATACCTTCACATACCTAGGAAGCATAGTAACACCAGACGGTGGGGCAGGCAAAGACATCAACATCAGAATGAATAAGGCAAGAACAGCTTTCTTTAGCCTAAATAACATCTGGAAGTCCTCCCAATACAGCACAAGCACAAAATTAAGATTATACCAGAGTTGCGTGCTTTCTGTGCTTCTCTACGGTGCGGAATGCTGGAGAGTCACAGAGAAGGAAATGTCAAAATTGTCCTCTTTTCACACAACATGCCTAAGAAAAATTCACCGAATCTTTTGGCCGAATACCATCACCAACCAAGATCTGCTTACTCGTAGCAAGCAAGAGGACATGCATACCATCATAGCTGACAGACGCTGGAGCTGGGTTGGTCATGTCCTCAGAAGAGACCCCGATGCCATCACAAGAACAGCTATGCTTTGGACCCCTGAAGGAAAGCGAAAGAGAGGCCGACCAAAAACAACTTGGCGGAGGACTGTGGAGGCTGAGATGCAAAGAATGAACCAGAGTTGGGGCACTGTACGAAGGATGGCCACCGACCGTGCAAAGTGGAATCAATTTGTTGTTGCCCTACAAGACGCCACTAGGCGTGATGGCCACTGACTGCTTTGACGGTCGGTGGTTAAGGATCGAAGAAGAAGAAGAGTGCCTGATAACATACCTTTGTGTGTTGTTTGCTTATTTATTTACTGTTTACAGGTCTCGGGTTTCCCCTCTTTATATGTTAAGACGTCACTAGGCGTGATGGCCACTGAATGCTTTGACGGTCGGCGGCTAAGGAACAAAGAAGAACAAGAAAATATACACTTCACACTTCCCATGAAGATAAAAAAAAAAGGTCAATGGAATTGATAAAGCGGAAGGGTTAGGAATTAGTGGAGATGCATGATCGCCTTCACCTGTTAAATGGCACCCGAGGAAGAATAAGATACTTTCTGTCACATTTGTTTCTTTATGTCACATTTGTTTCTTTATGTCACTTATTTAATACTCATTTTTCGTCGTTCGCTCTCAAATAACCATATCTATCATTCTTATAAAGCTGGCAGTCTGTCTCAGGCATCTTTCGTCATCATACAGCTTCTCCCTTACCTGGGTCGGAGAAAGGCAAATTGTCACCCTGTTCCTCTCGTGGTGCCAACTGTTTTGGAGTACATGTTCTACTGTTTGTTTGTCCTTTCCCACATGTTCTATTGTTTGTTTGTCCGTTCCCACATGGGGCACATGTCTGTCCGATTTTCAAATTGTTATACTATTGGAATACACTTCTCTTTTTGTATCATGCAATACTGGAAGAAAATGAAAAAGACTGAGCTTGTGTGGAGAAAGAAAGTATATACATAATGTATCGGGAAGGAGGTAATCGGAAAACAAGAGAATTAAAGGGAACTTGCGACGAATGAGACAATTAGACTTAGTGTGGAAAGACTCTGTGTAATGCTAGGTGCATTGGCAGAAAACAATAAAATTGCAAAGAAAATAGACATGGAATTAGCAAAACTGAAAGATAGAATACAATAAAATATAACATCGTTAGCATTCAGCATTTCGATATCTGACTGATGAAAGTTGGCATGCCAAATTTGACCTGGGACCTGTCGTATTGTTAACCCCAGACGGAACAATTGCCTTAAAATCACTCACGAGACAACCAATTAATGGCTTCTTCATGATTTTCTTTTTTCACAATAACGAGAACTCACTTTCGCTTCATTTCAGATTGCTTTCATCCTTCAGCAGCTCTTTTTTCAATCTTCGTTAACACTCTTTAGACTCTACTAGCTCTAATAACACTAAACCCGCTTTTGGCTCTAATTAATGTCGTATTTGGCCTTGAGGCCAACCTTAGTTGTCTTTAGGCTGCTAGTGCCAGAGAAAAAAAAAATACATGGCCGACTTTAGTGACGTCGCAGATTTCGAAAACAAGCGGACATATTGAATGGCTTGATGGGAGCTGCGAACCGGAAACAGTTAAAGCCACCGGAAGAGTGAGTTAACGGCATCTGTGCCTGTCCGATCGAGTCTCCCCCAGTTTGGTAAGATAACTCTGATGGCCTTTCCGTGTTTTCCTGAGATCGTCAACTAATTATGTGAAGTTATCTTTTCTTGGAATTGCAGAGTGTTCGCAAGGACGAGACCGTTGACGATAAGGGCGCTATGAGTTTGGAGGAAGAGACGAATTTTAAAGTGGGTTGAATTGCCGAGATTCTTCTTCTCCTCCGTTTTCACTTGGGTGCTGCTCACTAAAACAAAACATTTACATTTACGCCCAATCACTGAAATATACTGTTCAAGAAAAGAAACGCATAGCTATCCGAGGGCGCGTTTTTATGAGTTTGTAAGTAAAATTTGGTGCTAGGGTATATAAAAACCAGCCTCAAATGTTCTTTGCAGTGTCAAATGCACGTGTTGACCTGAATTGCGTTCGTTTTTGTAATCGTTACAACGCAGTGGTCAATAGTGTTTATGACGCAATTTTTGACCACAGCTCATGTTGCGCGCACGTGAAAGCAACCAAATTTGGGGTGAACACTACTCACTGACTACGCAACTGAAACCTTATAAAAGGATAACGCTACGCAAAAACAAAAATTCAGTTCATTTTCAAGCAGACATTTATGGCGTCTCTATCGATAAATTTAAGGAACATTGCTATTGGCCGACTGCATGCAGGCGAAAGTCAAAGTCAGGTTGCCAGGCATCTAAACGTGCATCAGAGTACCATCAGTCGACTTTGGCACCGGTTCCATGCCACTGGCTCAGTTGAAGACCGGCATCGCAGTGGACGACCCAGAGTGACAACAGCAGCGGAGGATCGCTTTATTCGGCTTCGTCACCCCAGAGACAGGTTTACAACAGCTTCCTCAACTGCCCAGTCATTGCCTGCAGGACGTCATGTGTCTGATCAAACTGTCCGGAATAGACTGCATGACGCTGGACTTTGGGCACAACGACCTCACCGAGGACCTGTCCTTACGTGCCGCCATCGCCAAAATCGACTTCTTTGGGCCAACCAGCATCGTCCCTGGACAGCTGACAATCAATGGAGGCGTGTCTGGTTTAGTGACGAATCTTTCTTTTTGTTGCAGCGTCGTGATAGACGGCGTAGGGTCTACCGTAGGCGAAATGAACGTTTTGCCCAAAATTGCGTTGATGAAGCTCCGCCGCACGGTGGTGGAGGAGCAATGGTGTGGTGAATGATCAGTTACAACGGAAGGAGTCAATTGGTGCACATTGAAGGAGGCTTGAATGCGCAACGATACGTCAATGAAATTCTTCGACCCCATGTCCTTCCACTTTTGGCTGCCCAAAGGTCTGTGTTTCAACAGGACAACGCCAGACCCCATTGTGCACGGTTGACCACGCAGTTCCTGACTGCCAACAACATTCTCACCCTTCCCTGGCCATTCCTGTCTCCAGACATGAGTCCGATTGAGCACCTGTGGGATGAGCTGCATAAACGTGTTTGTCGCCGAGACGTTGCTCCAGCTAATCGTCGTGATCTGCTCCAGGCACTCCAGGAAGAGTGGGCAGCCATCCCACAGGCCCACATCAGACGTCTGATCGCATCCATGCCCAGGAGATATCAGTCGCTGATCGATGCAAGAGGAGGCCACACACCATACTAACGGGATAGCCCGTACGCCAAAAAACTCTCGTGACCCAGATGCAATACAACTGTCAATTGATTGGTTGAACCCTAAGGTATTCTTGTGTGCAATTTGAACAATTAACTCATTAAATTAAAAAAGTTATTGAATGTCAAAATTATGGCTATGTGTGTGCCTTCAGTAGCTATGCGTTTCTTTTTTTGAACAGTATATATAAGACGTCCCCTTCATGTTCAAGGAATATTTATCGCCCATATATTTTCGGTCATGGCATATTTATCGCCCATATATTTTCGATGTGCGCGGAGCATGCTGGGATGTGAAAAGTCTGACAAAGAAAAAGATTGATGACTAGGCCATAATAAAGCCTAAGAATTAGTTGTGGTGTGTTATATTTGATAGTTTTGGGCCATATCTGTGTTTTCGTGCCGAATAGAGCAATAAAGGCGAGTGTTATTTAAGGGACAAAATTAATCCGCGCAGCGCACTAAAGTTGAGTGATTCGACCTAGGGCTTATAAAAGAGATAGCGAACTGCAAACAGGCCTATTTGAAGATTCAGTCCAGACAAGAGAAAACGAAACGAGGCGCCCTGTGTGGGTAGCAGAAGAACAAAGACATGACACATTAGCAATCGAGCACAGGCTGGGTGTTTGTTTGGTGTTTGGTTTGTTGGTTTATTTGTTTAATGTTTGCTTCAGTGTGCTCTTAGTCACTGAATGGATTGTAAAAATAAATACAGCCCGTGCCTTAAGAATCAGAGTTTTATTGTTGAATCGGGTCGGTTGCGAGTGTGAAAAGAGAGTGATCAAATATCAGAACATCATCATCATCACCTCGCCCCACCCTATCACAATTGGCGTCGTCGGCAGGATAACACAGATATGGCCATAACTGTCAAATATATGGGGTCTCTGATTATTTAACAATAATGATTTTAACCAGTCGTTGCTTTGTTTGCTTCTTCAGATTAGCAATCGAGCACAGGCTGGGTGTTTGTTTGGTGTTTGGTTTGTTGGTTTATTTGTTTAATGTTTGCTTCGTGTGTTTAAATGTCACTGATAGGGTTGTAGAAATAAATACAGCCCCTGCCTCAAGAATCAGAGTTTTATTGTTGAATCAGGTCGGTTGCGAGTGTGGAAGAGAGGGATCAAATATCACAACATCATCATCATCATCTCGCCCACCCTATCACATATATATATATATATATATATATATATATATATATATATATATATATATATATATATATATATACACATATACACTACAGGGTCTGAGTCATACGTGTGCCTTTCGCTCTGTAATAATTGATTCAACTCTGAATTTGTCAAAATCAACATATACAGATTTAATGATCAATTACTAAATAAGTTGTCACGTGCTGGCCATCAAAGCATGTATACACTGCTTAGACAGCGCAGATTACGCTGGCTTGGCCATGTCCACCGCATGGAAGATGGTCGCATCCCGAAAGATATTTTTTACAGACAACTGGCATATGGCAAAAGAACAGTTGCGCGAAGGCAGCTGAGATTCTAAGATGTGTGAAAGAGAGACATGAGGGCACTGGACGTAAATCCAGCAACCTGAGAGGATGAAGCTGCTGATCGCACCAAGTGGCTATGCTATCTGCGGCGCTACCTCAGTTTGGGCGAAAAGAAACTCACAAAACAAGCAGAAGAGAGGAGAAAATATCGAAAGAAACACCAGGAAAATAAGCAGCTGAGTGCTGTCACCTCAGGGGCGCATTCCCATAGTCAGTTATGACTGAAGGGGCTATTATATATATTATATTATATTATATTATATTATATTATATTATATTATATTATATTATATTATATTATATAGATCAATTACTTTAACACTTGTAAATAAATGTTCGTTGGTGATTTAAAAAAAAAAAAAGGTTTCTTCACATAAATTATTTAGGCTTGATAAATGTAGTGAAATTGACAGAGATACAACGGTAAAATCCCTCCAAAGATAACATTTAAGGATAAAAACATAATGCGTAGGCTGCTGATGGACATGATCGCCTAGACCGCGGGTCATCATCCTCCATAATAATTGACTTGCTAGACAGGAGGGGAACGGCGGATCAAAAAGAAAAAAAAAATATGACTGGAAAGGCTAAGGAGACGCAATTGGGGGGGGAAACGGAGAAAAGTCACGTTTCCCAAGTTGACATAAAAAGTAAGCAACTCCACAGAAGGGACCCTAGATATGTTACGCCACAGTCATTTATTGGACGCTTTTGCGATACCAAGCTTTTGATTTGAATGGAGCGGTAAAACGCAGATGTTAGGAATATTACAAAAATTAAAAAGTAATTTTTTCTTAATATTAATATTAGGAATATAAAAATTAGCTGGCCGGATGGCCTATTCTGAGCAGTGAACTAAGATGGTCTTAATTTTACAAACGGATAGATAATATTGAAGATAATGACAAAAGACAGTGTAGTTCACATCATCGACAGACTGTGTTGAATAAAAAAGGTGTCGCAATTTGCACACAAAAACACGACCTTGGACGCAGGTGTTCAAATTTACTTAGTATGGAGGAGAGGGTTTTTGAGCGGTAGCTGTGTCTAAATATAACTTTTAACGACAAAATTTTGGAGGGGAGAGAAAGGTTGGTTCAAAAACCAAGCACATTTTTTTAGAAACACAAGTAGAGACGGACAGACTAACAGATAAACATCCATACTTGACTGAAGCATGACTGAAATGACTTTAGTGTAGAAATTTTGAAATTCAAATAACCTAGGCAGTGATTGGCCACAGACAATCATATCATTAGCGCTCAGACGCGAAAGTGGGGCCATTCTTCAATAGTTGTTCAGTGATAGACACAGATTTTAAAGTGTGGTGATTCCATATGAAAGCAAGTGAAATAAATTTAGGGACGCCATACTATATCTAGCAGCTCAGCTGAGTTTTGCTAGCAATTCTGTGTTATTTATTCATAATCTGGTAAGATTGAAATTATTTCCTTATATATTTTGAATAATGTTTCATGTTCGAGTGATTTGATACTGCCATATCGAAATCTAGCCTTACAAACAAGTAGGGATTTGCTCTAGACCCCCCGCCCTAGTCAGGGTCTAGGGACCAACAATGTACATAAACTCCAGCAAGGATTATGCAAGACAGATCAAGTGTTGAGAATAATGATACATATTACCTATCCTCTTTTAGGGCCGAAAACTAATAAACATTTTTCAGGATCTATAGTCTGGGAGGATCTATCTGATGTAAAACCACCATGGTAAATGTGCTGTTTGGTCAGAGAGATCTGACCTGTCTGTATGATGTGGTTGTTGTGTTACTGTTGTGTCCAGACGTGGGTAGAGAATAGATTTTGACACATGGCCCATACTTTGATTGCAGAGCTGCGAGTTTCTGTCGTCAACAAAGCAGGGTCTATTCAGTTGGTGACTTTACTCGAGTGTATCTGTGCAGTATTTGTGACAGAGACCACCATTATTGCCCGCCAGCACGGAGAGGTGGGACCACCTGATTTCAGCACCAGAGCGACAACTACCAGATGAGTGAGCCTCTGGTCTGCTGGACTTTCACCAACGCCCTTTAGTTACTAAGAACCCCATAAAGATTCCCACCATTTTCTGGACACTGTGTAGTCAATATAGACAGGTGTGATGAGGCCACCTGTTGCAAGTGGAATTTATGGAAGGGGAAGTAATCTTTAGAATGGTGTTTTGAACATATTAAATTTCGAGTTGCAACGCTTGATTAAGCGGATACTTGTCTGACTTTAGGATAGAATTATCTTTTCCTATTTTTCGGGTGACAGAGTACAGATAAGCGTGTGAACGCTGTTTAATGTATTTATTCTGTACTGTTTTGAGTTATGTGAATAGCTCGCTAGTCTGCATGTGTTATCGAGAACGGTGTTCAAGACAACCGAATCTCGTGACGGGTTTTTTGGTGGGACTAGTGTGTGATTTTGGGAGTTGTGTTTTGGGCGTGGACCGTGTAGGTCGAGTCCCAGTGTTTTTGGATAATGTATGCCTACGTAGGATTTGAGAAAATGTCGACTTATATATTTCGCTGTGTGTACAGCCTATTTGATAAACTGCAGTGAAGACTGTTTAGGCCATATGAAGATTATTATAGCTGCCGTGTGTTGCAGGCTTTATTGAGTAATGCAGTACTGTTTAGGCCATATGAAGATTATTATAGCTGCCGTGTGTTGCAGGCTTTATGGAGTAATGAAGTACTGTTTAGGCCATATGAAGATTATTATAGCTGCCGTGTGGTGCAGGCTTTATTGAGTATTGAAGATTTGTTTAGGCCATATGAAGATTATTATAGCTGCCGTGTGATGCAGGCTTTAGTGAGTATTGGAGTACTGTTTAGGCCATATGAAGATTATTAGAGCTGCCGTGTGATGCAGGCTTTATTGAGTATTGAAGTACTGTTTAGGCCATATGAACATTATTATAGCTGCCGTGTGGTGCAGGCTTTATTGAGTATTGAAGTACTGTTTAGGCCAGGATGTGGACAGGCCGTATTATATATATTTAATGCACGGGAAATTATGTTATATTGAATCGTGTTTGTGCTAGCGAATGCGAGTACATTTATGGCCAGTAATAACCGTAATAACATTTCAGACTGAAACCACCTAGGTTGTATCAGTTGGTGGTTTTCAGTTAACAGGATCTGACATCTACGACTATTCGCGTCGATAGCCTAAGTGGCGTAGTTTTGTATCGTTGGATATCATTTAAGATGTGCCTGGGTGGCGTATACGATTAAGAAATTGTTACCTCTACAGTGATATGTACTTGAAGCAAGAGGATAATATGAAGCAAATTTTGTCCACCAGACCATAACATATCTAGAGGATCAGTCACTACAAGTTGGAAATAATACATATGACTTTCACGTGACAAGAGTGTAGAACACTTGACTGTGTTATAATTAGCCTTATGTAGGCGTGGCTTGAATCTGGTGTACTTCAGAACTGTGACCTAAATATTATCTGCGTGGGTGGCGCATTTGAGAAACAACGCACGCTTTATTTGGTAGTATGCAACTTTACACCAGTAGCAATTGACGTCCTATTTCGTGCCTATAGACTACAACAACGTCTGCAGTGGTCAAGGAAGTTCAATTAGACTTGGACAGTATTTGTACCAGCATTTGTACGGGTTGTCACAGATTTCTGCAATATTCGAGTTACCTGTGCCAGTTATCACCATCACAAGTTCAAGATGTTATGATACACGGAGTTGCCGTGTACATTTCAGACTACAGAAGAGTCAAGAGGGGCAGTGTGTGCTGTATTATGGTTCCTGTCAACGTGTGCATTGTTAAGCACATATCATATTGACGAAATTACCTGAAGACAAGCGAATCAAGTTCCAGTGCTTTCCCGCAGTGGAGGTTTTAGCAGTCTATGTGATATCCAGTATCGTGGCGGAAAAGAAGCGGGATCATTGACAAGATAAGTGATTGTGTCTTGTGTAAATTGTGTCACTTCATATATGTCGCTAGGCCTCCCTAATTGCTCATTTTGTTATTATTGTTGTTTATGTCTAATTTGACATATGATTAAGATTTGATGCATAGGTGTTAATGGCTGTTGACATATGTCGATTTTCCTGATAATGATGTGACTTGATAAAGGTGCTATAAAAAGGAATTGGTGATACAGAATTGAGGAATAAGCTCATTTCTTGACAAATAGTTAACTTTGTGAGCTGGAAGGGTAATTGTCAAACCTTTTGCGACAGTAATTTGTCATAACTATAAGTGATTACTATATATAGTTGATTAAGTAAGTGAATCACCATGGATCGTGATATGTGCCCTACAGATATAAGGCCTATGTTGGAGTCTGCATTGGTGGTAGGTAGAGATGGTAAGGGATTGAGAGGTGCACGACTTGGAGTATGGATCATGGACGATTTTTTGGTTAATGTATCGGCATCTCTAGAGTTATTTGCTGAACATAACTTTAAGCTTCTGTGTAATTCAATAATGGCTAAGGATTTGGTGAATTTGCTACGGCACCTTCGTGTGTTTTTGCAACAGAATATTGAGCTTGAACACGGACATATAGTGCAAAGCATGTTCAAAATAATCCATAACCATACTTCTGATGAGCAGGAAAGGGAATTGAGAATTGAGAAACAAGCAAAAGTAAACAAACAAAGTGCTCTACAGCAAAGAGAGAATTTCCTAGAAGGTGTTGCTAAAGAGAACGAACTACAGGCAACTGTGTATAGGCTTAAAAGTGAGATACTTGAATCAAACTCAGAACTTTCTAGTGCACAAGCTACATTAAATTCAACTTTAAGCAAAGTCCAAGACTTGGAAACTCAGATAGGTAATCTCACGCGGGAACTTCAAGAACAGAAAGAGATGTATGAGAAATTGAAGGTTGAGAGAAATGTCTGTGAGAAGACTTACATAGAAATGCTTCATGAGGTGATGAATGATAATGCGATGCTCAGTGATCAAATTGGGGAGATGAATATTGTACCCCCCAAGAAGAGTAATGAGATTATGAAAAACAATGATGATGTCCAGACTGAAACACTTCAGATAGAGTTGACTCAGTTGAGGGCAAATAAAGAACAGTACGAGAAAGAGACTTTAGTGGAGTTGACGGCTGAGAAAGAGAAGGTCGCTAAAATTGAAAATTTGCTAGCAGAAGAAAGCGACAAAGTTTTGGCTGTTAAGGAGTTAAATAAAAGGTTAAGTGAAACGATTTCACTTAAAGATAATGAAATTGCGGAAGCAAGGGAAAGAATATTTGGCTTACTAGATATGGTTTTGAAAAACAAAAGGTGCTCTTCTGTCAATGTTCACAATGATAGACAGAAAGTTGCGAAAAGTCAACCCCATACACTTTTTGCTCAGAGAGATTTCATTCATGGTAAAGACAGATCTTATCGTGGTAAATACAACTTTAAAAGTTCTAATATTACTGATAGTTCCAGTGATAATTCTTGGCGTCAGACCAACAAAGATTCTAGTGTAACAGGCAGTTCCGTTGGTCAGGAAAAGAAAGGTGATATATTTCAGGTCAAGACTCATAAGAGCAAATATTTGTCTACTACTGGAAATACTCAGAAATTAATAGCGGGTGTTGAGACTATTACTACTTGTTCCAAAGATGAAACCCATATGCGGAACAATAGAGATACTATTGTTTCTGGCAGTTGTCAAACTCAGCACAGTCAGTTTGAAACAATTGGTAAATATATTCCCATAAGGGAAAAGAAAAACAGTTCTAGAAAGAGAGATAACCCCAAGAGTAAACAGTACCAAGGGAGATCAGAAAATAATAATTGTCCCTCTCGTAGATACTGTAGACAATTTAACAAATCTCAAAGTTTTGATTGTAAGAATGTTGGAAAGTATGATAGAGATAATAGCTTTTCAAATGTTGCTTTACATCACCAGAGTAATGTTCCTAAACAAAAGACTAAAGTCATTTTTTGTAAACAAGACAACGGTAATAATAAGTATTGTGATCGTAGAACAAATAATAAGCGCAATTGTGCTAATTTTGTTCAACATGAGCCCAGAGTCATTTATAATCAAAGTAAACAGAGTAAAAATAACAGTGGATGCTTGAATACTATTGATTGCTCTACTTGTTGTTGTGAATGTGAGACTTTGTTTCAGCGTAAGACAGCGGCGACATTCAAGGTCGGTCATGTTGTCCCCAAGAATTCTATGATATCTACATGTGATAGAGAGAGCTAGTGACATTGTGAAGAGACCGGGTTTTTACACAAGCCGGTGTTGGGTAATTGTAAATGTGATTTCTGCGTTTTTTTTCATTAAATTTCACTATTGAGTAAAATGGAAATTTTCATTTGTATTTGTTGACAGAAGCTACGTTGCGATAAGGGTCAAGGCTTCTGTGACATATTGACGGTCAGAAATGTGAGTCAACTTTCCGCTCGAGTAGTCAACCGAAACCTGTCAGCGTCAAACTAAATCTGAGGGGTTGCTTTCTGAAGGTCAAGCATGTTTACAAGAGAGTGGGAGACTTCGCGTCTGATTTATTTTTTTTTTATGTGAAGATAGTAAATATTTTTGTATTCTATATTAGTACATGACATGTTGTTGTTTTGAAATAACATATAATTTTGTTGTAATGATTATTTCTATGCATCATTTGATTGCCATAATTTTTTATTGTTATTTATATGTCTGTATTTTGATGATGTATTAATACATTTTTATGCTATTTATATATTATTGTGTTGATAATGTGTAGTATGTAATTATTATCCTTTATACTACTCTGTTCAACTTAGAATTTTTGCAACTGTGTTGTTTAGGATAGTTTTGTACATGATGAGATTGCACAAACTCATTTATTGTGTTGATGTAGTGGTTACTTTTAGATAATCCTGAGTGTTCGTTATTCACTTAATTTATATTTTTCTTATGTTTTGATGTCATGATTAATTAATATATAGAACATACAGAGAAGATGTGTATTATCTGGTATGTTGTGAAATGTAATTTTGAAAATAGCTTGCATGTATCATACATGATCTTGTATTTGGATTTGTTAACTTTTTGTGAAACTTCGATTTTTCCAGAACCTGATTTTCTTGCCAGTCAGGTATGCAGATTATTTTCTTAGCAGATTATTTAAAAAAAAAAAAAAAACTTATTTTTTGTAGATATTTTTATAGAACCTTTTTTATATTTCATATTAGCATCAAAGGGTAGATTTATTTATAATGTATATCTTATCGATTTGAGTAAGAGATAGAGTTATACCTAAATAGCATTGTACGGAGCTGAACGTAATTGTCAGCAGAAAGAACTTAAAGGATAAATTAAATTTACATGTGTTGATTTAAAGGTTTCTTCGAGATAGGATTTTTGTTTTATATTTCACTCATTTTGTTAAAATATTGATTTCATTATTAGGCTTTACTTAAAGTATTACTGAATTACTTAAAAATTAAATACTGTTTTTATGTAACTTATCGTAAAAAAATATGTTTGTACGGTACTGTTGAAAAAAATGATTTTTTTTTTTTTGGCATTTTTTTGGCACAAACAGTACTATCCTCCCAAGTAGATGAATACTAGAACATTTTAATAAAACTAACTAGTATAGTACATATATATGTACACTATTGCATTTATGATATAATATTCTATGCATTTCTTTTCATAATCTCTAAATCCTTTTAAGTTCTGGTCAACCTAAAAAATTGACACAGAACAAAATAAATGTAAAATACTTATATCAAAAAATTTTACACACGTGAGTTAGTTCAGTGTATTTTAACATTTATTAATATTATTAGTCTTGTTAATATCTGTGGGTATATTTATAATCCATTACACCACACTACATATCATAACCCTAGACACTTTACGTAGCCACATTCATTAAAAAAAATTAAGTGTGAGGTCGTAGTGGTAGCAAGAAATGCCTTCTGACAATTCACCACTACATTTTATCTCAGGAGCCTTCACAGCTGGCCTCATACAATTTACATTTAGTAATAACACCATCATACAATACCATCAAACACCACTACAATATTGGGGTCTTGTCCAGGGATAATTAGCCCAACAGTAATATTAGGATCTCCTGGTGGGAGAAATAAAAGTAGGGAAATAAATTGTAAAATTTCCGTTAAAATTAAAAGTGTCCCTGCAGATAAAAGTTGGTGAATCTTCACAGCCAGTAATAATTAATTAGTTAACTGGTTAGTTAGAATTAGTTAGACTATAGTCATAAGAAATACTTAGTGTATTTACTGGTTAGAGATTTATCTTGTATATTATTATATTGTCTAAAAAGTATGGCGGAGCTGGCAAAATTTAGATCAGCTGCTGTGCTCACCGCGAAGGAGATGGGAATGGATGGTCAAATTTTAATTCAATACGTAACGACTGAATGTAATAAATATATTGAACGGGAAGATAGAAAGGTAGCTGAAGAGAAGAGGTTACAAATTGAGGCTGATAGAGAAATTAAGAGGCTGCAGATTGAGGCAGAAGAAAAAAGGTTGACTGCCGAAAGGGAGGCAGAAGAAAAACGACAGCAAAGGGAGGCAGAAGAAAAACGACAGCAAAGGGAGGCAGAAGAAAAAAGGTTGACTGCCGAAAGGGAGGCAGAAGATAGAAGGTTGCAGAGGGAGCACGAATTACGACTAAGGGAGCTGGAATTACAAGGCCCGGCCCCTGAAAATGGTGCCAGCCCTTTTGCCTCAGAGGCTACGCCCAGTCTGGGAGCCTCAAACTCAGCTATGGGGTTTCATTTAGACCATTTTGTTGAAAAGACGATGACATAGAGGGGTACCTAGGACGTTTTGAGTTATTAGCTACTACATATGGGTTAGAGAGAGAGAGAGAGGTGGAGTTTAAAGCTATCACAGGGATTGAGGGGTACTTCTTATGAAGTATTTGCTAAAATGAACAGGGAAGACCAAGACAATTATGACATGTTAAAGCAGGCTTTGTTATTAAGGTACGAGAAGAATGGTGAATTTTATCGTAAGAAATTTAGAAATGCCAAACTGTTGTCTGGGGAGACATACCACCAATTCTCTGCTAGACTAGAAACCTATTTGGAGAAATGGACGGCTCTGGGGAAGACCCAAGATCTTAAAGAAATGATCATGATTGAGCAATTGAGAGAGTCCATGGCTCCAGACATGAGAAAATTTCTCATGGAACAAGGTGCAGAGAAGTTGGGGGAAATTTTAAATGTTGCTGAGAGGTATCAGGCAGCTCAGGCAGAGGTAAGTGGTGCTAAGAAGAAGCACATAGACAATTTTAAAGCTCCACAGCAATTTAATAAATTTGATACTAGAGAGCAGGGAAATAAAGGTAGGACAAACTTTGAGCGGCCAAGAAATGACTATCGCGACAGAAACTCACAGTTCAATGACCAAAAGTTCAATGAAAGAAAACCGTTGAACCAAGGAAAAAGATGGTGTAAATGGTGCAAGAAGGATAACCATAACACCGAATTTTGTAGAAGGAAACCTTCAAACATTGCTGCAATGAAGTCGGGGCGCAAAGATTAAAGGTTAATCCTAAGGGACAACAGGAACCTTATCACCCCCCAGTTTGTGAGGATGTTATTTGTAATGGGGTCACCATAAGGTGCCTTTATGATACAGGTTTGGATTATGATTCAGTTGTGAAGTCTAGCCTAGTGGACCCAAGTCAGTATACCACAGAAACAGTGGAAATACAAGGGGCGACTAAGGACATACCACTCATGACACTTCCCATCGCAAGGATAACGGTGAAAACTCGCTATGTGGAAGGAGAAATCAGAGCAGCAGTGATAGATGAACCAATCTACCCTCTGATATTGGGGTGTAGATACGTCTTCTTGGGGAATCCCGAGAAACCTGTGATCATGGCGACAGTGCAGACCAGGTCACAGAAGAAGGAGGAAGAAGGTGAACCTATAAATGCTCATCCAGAGGAGATGAGGAAGGCGCAGGCTGAGGATAGGACACTCAAGCCCTGTTTTTAAAAAATTGCCCAAATGCCACACACCTCCGAGCAAGGGGGAATATTTCATGAAGAACAAACTCTTATACAGGAAGGCCGGAACTGGAACAAATGGTCACAACCAGCTGGTTCTTCCCACTTCATATAGAGATAAAGTGATGGAACTCGGGCATGCGATTCCCTTCAGTGGTCACATGGGGATCAGCGCCACAGGACAGCGTATAGCTTGTCATTACTTCTGGCCAGGGATAACGGAGGATATAAAAAGATATGTCAAATCCTGCCCAGAATGTCAAAGGGTAGCTCCAAAGCACTGGACTGCTCCTGCAACTCTAGGGGAAATGCCCATAGTGGGAACACCTTTTGAGAGGGTTGCAGTGGATATTGTAGGACCTCTCACTCGGACCAAGAGGAGGAACAGTTACATCCTTACTCTGGTGGACACTTGTTCTATGTGGGGAGAGGCGGTAGCCCTGCCATCAATTGATTCAAAACATGTAGCAGAGGCACTACTTACAATATTTACCCGATTAGGATTCCCACATCAAATCTTGACGGATAATGGATCTCAGTTCAAGGGGAAACTAACGGAAGAAGTTTTTAAGCTATTTCAAGCCAGGCACTTTCATTGTAGTCCGTACCATCCACAAGGGAACGGCCAGGTAGAGAGGTTCAATGGGACTCTCATTTCTATCCTGAGAAAGCTGGCACACGAAAAAACCGGATCTGTGGGATCAATTCCTGCCCGCCGCATTGTTTGCGTATCGGGAGGTACCACATAGTTCAACCGGGATGGCTCCCGCAACTCTGCTATTTGGGAGGCCAATAAAAGGTCCATTAGAAGCGTTATTAAGGACCTGGACAGATGAGAAGGCGGAAGAGACTGTTACCTCATCGTATCAATATGTGAACGAACTGACCACTCGTTTGAAAGCTGGATGGAAACTGGCAAATGATAATTTGAAACAAGCCAGGAAGAAACATGCAGCATATTTTAATAGGAAGGCAAAGGACAGGGAACTGGCAGTCGGAGAGAAGGTGCTGCTTCTACTACCCGGAAGCCAGAATAAATTACAAATTGGTTGGCAAGGTCCATATACGGTTCTAGAGAAGGTGTCTAGAACAAACTATAAAATTGACAAAACGGGGAAGGAAAAAGTTTATCATGTAAACCTGTTAAAGAAGTATCTGGACAGACCACTCCAGGAAAGCACCCCTTTATTGACCTTGGCTATTGCAACCCAGATGCAAAAGGAACCACTCACCTCACATGAATACCCATTACATCCTTGTGAAACAGCAGCACAGGTAAAAGTCAGTAAGCACCTGACTAAAAACCAGAGGGAGAGAGTTCAACAGGTTCTGGAGGAACATACAGATGTACTAACAGATAAACCAGGCCATACAAATTTGCTACAGTATGACATGAAACTGGTAGACTCAAACCCAATCTGTATGAGAGCCTATTCTATTCCGTTCGCGAAGGAGAAGGCATTGAAGGAAGAAATAGAGTATTTGTTGAAGGAGGGGATTATTTCGCACAGTGAATCATCTTTTAGTTCTAGTGTCGTTTTGTTGAGAAAACCGTCTGGGGAACACAGACTGTGCATAGATTACAGGAAACTGAATGCTGTCACAGAAGGACAAGTGGATCCATTACCAGACACAAAACAGTTATTTGCCAGACTGAACAAGGCAAAATATTTTTCAAAAGTGGATCTTAGTAAAGGCTATTACCAGATCCCAGTGAAGCCTGAAGTGAGACCTTATTTGGCTTTTAGCACTTCGGATGGACATTATGAATTCAATATGCTACCATTCGGACTGAAAAATGCTCCGAGTGTGTTTTCAAGGATGATGCGCAAATTGTTGGATCCCCTGAATAACCCCTGTATCACAAATTTCATGGATGATATTCTCGTCGCCACCGAGACATTTGAAGAACACATTGAAGCTCTGGAGATGTTGTTTGATAGACTTCGGGAGGCGAACTTAACTGCTAGGCCAACAAAATGTTGTATTGGATGTAAAGAGTTGGAATTCTTGGGACACACTGTATATCAGGGTAATATGACCCCTGATCCTAAGAACTTGGAAAAACTGCAGAGAGCACCTAGGCCGCAAACAAAAAAGGACGTGCGATCATTTGTGTCGTTATGCGGATTTTATCAGAAATACATCAAGAATTTTAACGCTATATGTGCTCCTCTGACTGATTTGACTCGCAAGGGACTTCCAGATAAAATTATTTGGACTGCACAATGTGAACTAGCGTTCCAAGAGTTAAAGGAAAAACTCACTAGCAAGCCTATTCTCAAACTGCCTGATTTGACACAGGACTTTGTCTTAAGAACCGATGCAAGTAATGTAGGACTCGGAGGGGCTTTGTTGCAAAGATCATCTTCACCTGATGGGGAACTGAAACCAGTCGCTTATGCAAGCCGCAAATTGAATAAGGCGGAACAAGGATACTCCACAAGCGAAAAAGAATGTTTAGCATTAATCTGGGCAATAAAGAAGTTTCAAATCTATCTGTATGGTAGGACATTTGTGGTGGAGACGGACCATCAGCCTCTCGTGTTCTTGTCTCAGGCTAAGCATGAAAACGCAAGATTGCTGAGGTGGTCTTTATTGCTTCAACCTTATCAGTTTAGAATCCAATATATCCCAGGCAAATTGAATGTCGGTGCAGATTTCCTCAGTCGGCACCCCTGTGATCAAAATTAGAGTAGTGGCAGACGTGAGGAGTAATTTTACCTATGTGTATCGCTGGTTTTGGAACTTGCCATAGGCATGTTTTCAAGTGGGGAGATGTGTAGTGAAATTGACAGAGATACAACGGTAAAATCCCTCCAAAGATAACATTTAAGGATAAAAACATAATGCGTAGGCTGCTGATGTACATGATCGCCTAGACCGCGGGTCATCATCCTCCATAATAATTGACTTGCTAGACAGGAGGGGAACGGCGGATCAAAAAGAAAAAAAATATGACTGGAAAGGCTAAGGAGACGCAATTGGGGGGGAAACGGAGAAAAGTCACGTTTCCCAAGTTGACATAAAAAGTAAGCAACTCCACAGAAGGGACCCTAGATATGTTACGCCACAGTCATTTATTGGACGCTTTTGCGATACCAAGCTTTTGATTTGAATGGAGCGGTAAAACGCAGATGTTAGGAATATTACAAAAATTAAAAAGTAATTTTTTCTTAATATTAATGTTAGGAATATAAAAATTAGCTGGCCGGATGGCCTATTCTGAGCAGTGAACTAAGATGGTCTTAATTTTACAAACGGATAGATAATATTGAAGATAATGACAAAAGACAGTGTAGTTCACATCATCGACAGACTGTGTTGAATAAAAAAGTGTCGCAATTTGTACACAAAAACACGACCTTGGACGCAGGTGTTCAAATTTACTTAGTATGGAGGAGAGGGTTTTTGAGCGGTAGCTGTGTCTAAATATAACTTTTAACGACAAAATTTTGGAGGGGAGAGAAAGGTTGGTTCAAAAACCAAGCACATTTTTTTAGAAACACAAGTAGAGACGGACAGACTAACAGATAAACATCCATACTTGACTGAAGCATGACTGAAATGACTTTAGTGTAGAAATTTTGAAATTCAAATAACCTAGGCAGTGATTGGCCACAGACAATCATATCATTAGCGCTCAGACGCGAAAGTGGGGCCATTCTTCAATAGTTGTTCAGTGATAGACACAGATTTTAAAGTGTGGTGATTCCATATGAAAGCAAGTGAAATAAATTTAGGGACGCCATACTATAGCCAGCAGCTCAGCTGAGTTTTGCTAGCAATTCTGTGTTATTTATTCATAATCTGGTAAGATTGAAATTATTTCCTTATATATTTTGAATATTGTTTCATGTTCGAGTGATTTGATACTGCCATATCGAAATCTAGCCTTACAAACAAGTAGGGATTTGCTCTAGACCCCCCGCCCTAGTCAGGGTCTAGGGACCAACAATGTACATAAACTCCAGCAAGGATTATGCAAGACAGATCAAGTGTTGAGAATAATGATACATATTACCTATCCTCTTTTAGGGCCGAAAACTAATAAACATTTTTCAGGATCTATAGTCTGGGAGGATCTATCTGATGTAAAACCACCATGGTAAATGTGCTGTTTGGTCAGAGAGATCTGACCTGTCTGTATGATGTGGTTGTTGTGTCACTGTTGTGTCCAGACGTGGGTAGAGAATAGATTTTGACACATGGCCCATACTTTGATTGCAGAGCTGCGAGTTTCTGTCGTCAACAAAGCAGGGTCTATTCAGTTGGTGACTTTACTCGAGTGTATCTGTGCAGTATTTGTGACAGAGACCACCATTATTGCCCGCCAGCACGGAGAGGTGGGACCACCTGATTTCAGCACCAGAGCGACAACTACCAGATGAGTGAGCCTCTGGTCTGCTGGACTTTCACCAACGCCCTTTAGTTACTAGAACCCCATAAAGATTCCCACCATTTTCTGGACACTGTGTAGTCAATATAGACAGGTGTGATGAGGCCACCCCAACAGCACAAACAGTACTATCCTCCCAAGTAGATGAATACTAGAACATTTTAATAAAACTAACTAGTATAGTACATATATATGTACACTATTGCATTTATGATATAATATTCTATGCATTTCTTTTCATAATCTCTAAATCCTTTTAAGTTCTGGTCAACCTAAAAAATTGACACAGAACAAAATAAATGTAAAATACTTATATCAAAAAATTTTACACACGTGAGTTAGTTCAGTGTATTTTAACATTTATTAATATTATTAGTCTTGTTAATATCTGTGGGTATATTTATAATCCATTACACCACACTACATATCATAACCCTAGACACTTTACGTAGCCACATTCATTAAAAAAAAATTAAGTGTGAGGTCGTAGTGGTAGCAAGAAAGGCCTTCTGACAATTCACCACTACATTTTATCTCAGGAGCCTTCACAGCTGGCCTCATACAATTTACATTTAGTAATAACACCATCATACAATACCATCAAACACCACTACA
The DNA here is from genome assembly GCA_024509875.1 of Oreohelix idahoensis. Classification (NCBI taxonomy): domain Eukaryota; kingdom Metazoa; phylum Mollusca; class Gastropoda; order Stylommatophora; family Oreohelicidae; genus Oreohelix; species Oreohelix idahoensis. The sequence goes on from JAMPIV010000115.1 coordinate 108,048, forward strand.
ATAAATATAGGCAAATAAAGTTCGGTCTTGTTTGGCCTTTTAAAATTGGGACTTGCCAAAATGCTGAATTGCTGATGCTGCTGGTTCCGTAGATTCGTCTCTGTGGTGAGACACGTTTCCTCAGTCAGGAAATAACCACTACTGGTCAAGGCAAGACTCGTCAGAACCCATGGAATGTAGGTTTCAAGTGTCAATTACAAGCTTAGAGCAACATAATGGTAGTACAGTAAATGGTCTCTTCGGGTCGTACCACAAATAGTCGGGTCGCCTCCTACTGGTACCACAAACTTTAGAGGGAATAAAATAACAAATTCCGCTGCTACGTCTTTGTTTTCCTGACGTTAATCAGGCGCCTTTCCCGCTGTCCGTCAGCTGTTTGTTTTCTCAAATTTTTTACTCTCCCTGAGTGTATGTCGTATCACTCAGGGTATGTGATGAAAAATCACTAGTATGTCAGTTAATTTGATGAAAATTTTGTGACTAGACAACGGCAGTGCTTTGTGCCTGAAGGAATATATTAAGTGTACATACATTCACAAAATGATAATATACAACTATGCACAGGTTGATGTAATCATCACTCACTCCCTGCTCCATTGGGGTTACCTCTGCTTTTGGTTCTTCCGTGAGAACTAGCATGAAGCAATCACCAGCGCTTGCTGTGGTGGTTCATGAATAGATCCTTTTCACATGCTGAGGTTGCCAGCCTAGTATAAACATGTCAAATTCAAAGCATAAAAAATATGTTAGAACTCACCTCAACAATTGAGAAATCTTCTTGCTCAGGTAAATAATCTTGGCAACTTGATACAGATGCCTAGAACACACGTCGTGATATTTAGTTCTATTAACAATCCCTCTGCGACTTTGTGAGTAAGTCCGGTATAAGTCCGGTTTCTGTATGAATAACTTAGGGTTTCCTTGCTGTAGTGTTCAGAAGTGTTCCTATAAGTCCGGTACTATAAAAGTCATAATCTTTACTTCTATTGTTTCCTGGAGTCCGAGCTGTCTACTTGATTTCGGGAATGCAGTATCGTATGTATAAAATGTCCTATATTATATTTCAGACTTCACCCACGCACTGTTTGTTTTCTGCTACTTGGCAATTCCCAATCAGAGCGATCGTATATGACAACTCGAATTGCCAAATCAATGGCATTCAAAGAACATGTTATGATAGAGTAGGGCTTATGGCATTTCCTGCGTGACATTCGTTTGAGAATTTGAACAGCCACTTTCCATATATGGAATGGCAATTTCCGTAAAATGTTGTCACAGTTTATTTATATCACACTTGCCGCTCACTTTTCAAAATTCTTTCCAAGATTGCGTTTACCTATAACCACCTATCCCAAGTAATTCGGAAGTCTGATTGCTTAGTTTATCAGACTCTGCCGATCTCTTGTATCACATGACTTGTCGCAATCCAATTGCCTGTCTAGACAAATCGTGGTCTATAAAATTAAACCCGTATTGCAAGCCCATTCTACTGACGGATTATGCAATCTTGAACAAACACTTTATGCTCGCATTTGCCTGGATAATGTAGTATTATCGCGTTTAGTTATTCAATTAATCTCTCAGGGATGGGCGATTGTCTGGCCCTGTCATGCATCGAAGCGTCAAACGTGAACACTGATAGTAGGAAAAAAAGAGTAACAATTCTGAGTAACAGGATAGGCACGAAATTATGTGCGTTAAATATGCCAAAATAATAGTTAATACAGGCGATGAGAGGAAATTACGAAAAAGCAAACGAGCCATAATATCACACGCAGGAATTTTTTGTAAGAGTAACTGAAATATACGCATCTTGCCTGCTATTGACTTGGCATTTGAAATATAAAAATACAACATTTCTGACGTCAAGAAGACAGCCAGAATAAGGAATAAAATCAGAATTCCACTTTAAAGGACCGGACAACGTGTTGTGGACTTATATTCCATGAAAACGCTACTTTCAATAATACGGAAAGGCCGGAATCCTAGGAACATGAAGACTGTGTCATAGTGGACATATTTGCAAAGTAATACCCCAGACCACGTGTAAGAGGCATGTTAGTCAAGTTGCCTTAACTATTTCTCTGTGCCAGAAGTTAATTTGTATTCCCAATGAAATTTGGGGTAAGCGGAACATTTTATAGTTCTATATTTTGCATTATTAACATGTGAAAATTGCAAGTGGATGCCCAAGTCATACGAGGCTGGCAACCTCAGCATATAAAATGATAGTTTTATGAACCACCAGTGCAAGAGTTGGTGACTGCTTTATGCGGGTTTCTCATAGAGAACCAAAAGCACATTGTGGTAAAGTGGGATGATATAAATATTTATAGGGACTTAGTGTACTGACTGAGATCAGCTGTGAAGGTATCTGTATCTAATATGTGTAGTGTTTTACAGATAACCTTACTTACTGCCACATATTTATATCTCAGTCAGAATTATTCTGGAATATTGTGTTGGCAACGTTATATGTCTAGGGTTATGCAAATGATGAAGTGTAAGTCAACACAACAACAACAGATAAACAATTTAATTATTCCACCACACTTGACAATACTGTGACACTCACAAACAGTCAACACTCTAGAAGACTATCTTAAAAGATTCAATGATAAATTTCAGATATGTACATATGTATTGATTTTCTCTACAATAGTGATCCTGATTCAACTACACAGTGAACCAGGCAATATAATAACATGTAATTTCAAATATTATGTACACATATATAAATGTGGTCTTTGCATTGACATACAATATTAGTATTCTATGTGTGTGAGTTGTGATGTGGTAATATGAGGTAATACTGGTTTTGTTCTTCAAGATAGATTCTTATTAGACATCATGACTGCATGTGCTTGTGTATGTTGGAACTAGTATTGGAGATGGTCTCAGTTCCGAACATTAAAACAATTAATTGCCCCTCTTTAATTAAGTTAGTGTCATTTACGAGGGGTACATAGTGTTGAGCTCTTTGGCCACAGTGGGCTTAACTTTCGTGATGGCGGCAGACAAGGACTCCTCTGCTCGACTATTCACTGGTTCCGAAGACACCTCACTGGCTACTACAGGGACCAAAGAGTATGTTGTAGCCTCTGGATTCAGCAAACGCTCAGACCAGGTGCGGCTTCAATAACTAGGACCACAGTCCCTGAAACAAGAAGGATGTACCTCCTACTTCAGAACCAATTTATACTATCTGGCTAGACTGAGCACAATACATCACAAACACAGAGTTCAGAGCTTTAGTTTATCTGCTATCTTCTTCTGAAGCAGCTTACTCCAGTATTAACCTCCTTAATGGTTACTACGCCTCTGCACTTTCAGCTATAAGTCCTTCCATATCATAAGGTAGGTGTCAGTGTACTATGTGGTAATTCCATGTAGTTTTACTTTTCTCCGACACCTTCTGTTCAGGTTGGAGCAATATATATAGATATAGGCCTTGTCTCATGTTCGCTACTGAACTGCACATATATACAGACATAAATTATCAATGTACATTCAATTTTCATTAAAAAGAGATCAAATATTTCAACCTACCAAAATTCAAGGAAATAAACACAGATACGTTGACTAGCACTGAATGTAGGCACAAATACTGGCACAAATTCCCATCTGCTTATGTTCCAGGCTTTTATTTAGCAAAAATATGAGCTGGCTTCAACGCACTGTTGCTTTATCAAGCTTATTTGAACTAGTGGTCTCGAACTAACGCTATCAATTAACTATATTAACAGACCTAACCAATCAGGCCATCTCTACCCAATCGTTTGAAAAAAAGTACTCTTACTTCCGTCTCCCTTGACAACAAAAGATAGCATTTATAGTCCGACTAATCGTGTTTAGCCTTACATATCATTCCATCCAATCAATTCAAATGTAACTTGTGGCCTATTTCCGTACAATGGTGGTTTAAAATTCTGCCACTGAGCGACTCCGAGTTTTTAGGTTGTCTGACACCCTCATTATTTTCTTTTGCCTATAATTTATTAATTCCTGGACTATTTGCGTAACACTTAACATATTCTGTGTCAGCAAGCCCTAAGGAATCCAAATATCTCAATCTAAGGGAGCTAGGGGGCTGCGTTCAAAATGTGCATTTTCTACCACCTCCTGTTCACTTCAATCCCCATGTGGTGTCTGGGTACTGTCATGTTTTCAAACGTAAATCCATCTAATGTCATCTTTCCTAATAAGCGTTTTCCAGGTTTTTTAAAACCTAACTCTGGGAAGGGTAGTGTTTTTATCACTGTCCGTCTGAAAAAAAGTTAGTGCATGTGGCCTTACACGCGTGATAGTAGTAATTGTATATCGCGCGTTACGCTTGTTGGGGGTGGCATTAATAGCGAGACGCGTGTTTAGTGTTGCATGCGTTCCTGATTTTCATCCCTCCCTTCTTTCCATCCTACATCCATCTGTCCATTCGTAGTGTAATTAATTTAGGTCATACGCAGTGTGCCTCTCAATGTTTTTTCTTAGAAATGCAATACCCGTTTTAATGTGTTGTGGAAACGCTTGTATTATGCAGTGGCTTATATTTAACGTGGAAACGTTACAATTTGCAGACGAAGCATAAAACAAAGGGGATTTCGAGTACTGTCATTGTGACAGCACTGTTCTTTACCATTCTTCTTCCTTTTATAGAATTTATTTGTTAGGCTTTACATTTACGTTTAATTTAGATATGTGGATTAAGAATCTGTCACGACCAATCCTCCCCTTTAAAACAGAC